>CAJQZM010036375.1:3995-14401 GCA_907164665.1 Colias nastes
ATGAGCGGCCACATCCATCTGTATGTCCACCGACCATCTCCCAACCAGCAGCCCGTGGAAACCCTCGTCCCATAGGAAACCACGGGGGAAGAATGACCTGTGAATTATGTTTAAAAGGAAATGTAGTTAAAATAACTCGGACCAGTAGTTCCTTAGATTAGCGCGTCCAAACAAACAAACAAAATCTTAAACTTTATAATATTAGTATAGATTTTTATTAATCGGTTGTATATTTTAACAAAAAAGGAAGTTTTGTTTATAATATTACTCATTTTTAATCCTTTTTTCGTCATAGATGAAACTTAGTAAAGACATACTATTATTATTTGGCTGTAAATTTTCCAACAACAATTTTTTCTATTTTTTACTTACTGCGCTCCGCGGTTTCAGCCGCGTGGTTCCGCTCGTTGGTCTTAGCGTGATGATATAGCCTATAGCCTTCCTCGATAAATGGGCTATCTAACACTAAAATAATTTTTCAAATCGGACCAGTAGTTCCTGAGATTAGCGCGTGCAAACAAACAAACAAACTCTTCAGCTTTATAATATTAGTATGATAATTCTAGTTAAAATATACACACCTGCTAGGTACACCAGTATACAACGGGGCTTTCCAATACGGCACCGGTTCTCTCGTATACAAGGATTTCACCCGGCTTGTCCCGTAAAAGTATCCTATACCGCCTATCATGTTTGATAATGCCGCTTTCGCTATATTTATATCTGATATTGGATAACTGTAATTAAAAAAAATAAAGAATAGGTTATTTTCTCACATCTTAGACACAAAGAAATACACTTACGTAACATAGTAACTATTTAATAATCTGTGGTCAGTTACATATACAGAAATACCGAGCGGTACAGCTAATTAATTTTTTTTTTTAATTTTAATACTGAAATTCTTACTTGTATTAATTGGTCGGTCGGTCGGTCGGTCGGTCGGTACCTATTTGAAGGCCTGTGTATCTCCGCTTGTAGGTATTAAAAACATACAGGCTACAGGCGAGGGCCATTGCGCAATGGCCAATCATGCCAGGGCTGCCGCAAGCAAAAGAAAACACGCGCGCGCGCTATTTGTTCGACCTTAACTTTCTCGATAATTGCAAGATGGTCACAAAACGAAAAAAGCAAAAAGATACTGTGCAGTATTTAATTGTTTAAATACGGATCGTGATCGAAATTTAACGCTAATTTTTTAGACGCTGACAAGTAAAATATACTTAGATTGGACAACAATATGTATAACATTATGTTCCTATTTCATCAAAATCGGTAAAGAAACATCCACATAAAAAATCATGGAAAAATTCCAGATATTTTTACACATACACAAGCAACCCTAGTCCGCGTCTCTTTCAATATGTACGTATAACCACATATAACTTATTATGAACCGTTGTCCCGTGAATTAAGGCCTATATTCCCTCAAAAAAAATTGGTAGGTATGTAAATAAACACGTGCTTCGACATCATATTGTTTATCAGATTGAGTACATATTTCTTTGATATCCATTGCGAAGAAAAGCTTCTGTAGCTAGCTACTACTTATTATTCTGTGCTATTTGTGTAAATTGTTTATCAAATGTGAATGTTAATAAATAAATAAAATAAAGTAATATACATTTTAAAAGCCCTCACCCTTTATCCCTCAACTTGAATTCCTCCTCGAATTTCTCATCAAACTGCTCCCTTTTCTGTTCAAGAGCCTTCGTATACTCCACCCCCTTTAAGGGCGCAGTCGGTAAATCTTCAGTGCTGTACACTATGTCTAGTACAAACGGTGTTTCGACTAGCATTTGTATTGGCACGAAGTTCACTTGCTTTTCCTGTAAATAATACATAGATATTGAAAAACAAAGTTTGGACGGGTCTGTCTGTTTGGGATAAGCTCAAAAATTCATTTATTGCTGTTGTAGATTTATTTCGACGTTGAAATTATAATTTAGGGCCGATTTTTCAATCCTTGGTGAAAATTTATCCGTCCAATAAAGTAATACACGAACATATTAAAATGTCACCTGCAAACTGTCAAATACGGGCAAGTGAAATACATTTTTGAAATGGTAGTTTAATACGTTATTCGACGAATAAGTTTTAACCAAGCATTGAAAAATCGGCCCTTAGACAAATAATAAGTTAAGTTATATATTGATTCAACTTTTTTCATAAGTATGAAATTATTTGTAACCTGAGAATGGTAAGAATAATTTACTTGATGCGTAATTTATTGACTTTTTTTCTACCTGTATTTATTAGAAACTGAAATTATTGATGTCATCATTCATTATTGTCTATTTATATACTGACACTACATAATATAAAACAAAGTCGCTTTCTCTGTCCCATTGTATGCTGAAATATTTTAAACTACACAACGGATTTTGATGCAGTTTTTTTTAATAGATAAAGTGATTCAAGAGGAAGGTTTTTGAATATAATTTATTAAGTTTTAGACAGAGCGGGCGATACCGCGGAAGGAAAGCTAGTAGTAATATAAATACATCCAGGCGCAATCACAAAAACATAGTATCTTATCCACTGTACAACCACATCAAAACCAGCTCAACCCTTCCCACGTTCCCCACAAACAAACAAACGAAATACCTTATCATTCAACTCGTCATCTTGCCCTACTACCGCTAGCCTCCCAAACGCTGGGTGCTTCTCTATCTTCAATAGCGAGTAATATTTTTCCTTCAACAAGTGTAGGCCTGGAGAATGGGCATCTGTATATGACGTGTGAAGTAGTTTACCTGAAATGTATAGAGAATTATTAAATTAACTATCCTGCTAATAATATAAATGCAAAAGTTTGTATGTTTGTTAGTCTGCGAAAGCGATCTGTACTCTAGGATTATTTTATCACAAATAGAAGTGACGAATATATAGCACTACTAGCGGTCCGCCCCGGCTTCGCCCGTGGTACCTACATGTTTAAACTATCCTATCTCTCAAGTTGGATCGAACTGCACATGGTGTGCGAATTTTATTATAATCGGTTAAGTGGTTTAGGAGTCCATTGAGGACAAACATTGTGACACGAGATTTATATATATTAAGATTTCACTAGTTGCTTGACCCAGCTCCGTTCAGGAAATCTTTTGTAATATTTTCACATTTTTGACAGCTATTATCTTAATACAAGCAGTAAAAAATACTTAAAACCAGTTCAGCTATAAATGACTCGACTACAAAAAAAAAACTAAGATTTTCTTTTTTTTTTTTTATAACTAGCTGCGCCACGCGGTTCCACCCGCGTTGTTCCGCTCCTGTTGGTCTTAGCGTAATGATATATATCTTATTGCCTTCCTCGATAAATAGGCTATCTAACACCGAAACAATTTTTCAAATCGGACCAATAGTTCCTGAGATGAGCAAACAAACGAACAAACTCTTCAGCTTTATTATATTCGTATAGATGAAAGTATAGAATATAGATTTACCTTCATGCGGCACCAAATGCACTCTAAAATTACCCAACGAGGGTGTATACCCCACTATTGCCCCTCTTTCACCCCATATCCTCGAACTTGGACTGGAGCCCATAGATTCGTCTAGCGCTCCGTACCAGATGAGAATAAATGGGGCATTCGATTTGTTCTGTAAATATAAATGTTTATATGTAAAATCCGGCTCGAAGGACCAAAAAAAGTTAAGATTTCATAGCTTGTCTTGTTTTTATATAATGATCATTTTCAAATACGTAAACGTAAAATGGCTATAGACTTTCTAATATATTTTTTAGTTTTTATAAGTGAAAATTTGCAATATAAGTTTTTGAAGTTATACTTCTTTTGGCGCGATGGAGAAAAATGATGAGAGTGAATTTTTACGATGCGCGCGCACACCGACACCTAAATTTAACAGCATGAAGTTAGTTCTAGGTGGTATGAAAATTGATAACTATGTTCAAGTTGTATATTCTAGTATTTTTTCCATACGCCAAAGAAGTATAACTTCTAACGTGTGTACATAAGTACACACACTCTTTTTTTTATAATAGAATTCGAAAAGCAAAATTAATCATTTTCATAGGCATCAAGTACATTTATAATAAAATCTCAACATCAACAAAAACTTGAATCTCATTGCAGAGCACAGATGTATTAAATCTATTCTTTATATGTGATTACAATCAATTACTTAAATCACATAAAAATACCAAATATTTTAAATTATTATTAAAGTCAACCATATCTAAGCCAAAACAAAATATTCAAATGCATTCAATATAAATGAAATTTTTTTTCAAAGAAAAGAAATTTTTTGAAAAATTTTCCATAAAAAAAAATCTCAAACTAAATACAATCAAATTTGCACCCTACACCACTCACCACAGAGGTGACATTAATCCTAGCAGTCCACTGCCCCCCGTGTTCCCCGCCGGCCGTTTTAATATACGACGTGACGATATCGTGCGGCGGATCCGATATTATCTGTTCGCCGAACGTGAAACCGTCGTGTCGTATCCATCCGTACGTCGGTAAGTTGTCGTTCTGTTCGCACCAGTGTCTGAAATTGGAATAATGAGATTTATATTTCATGTACAGATGGCAGTTAATGATATTGCTGGGAAATTTCAGTGTAAATACAGTAGTGTGATGCACAAAGACTTTAATTGGAATGATGCTATTAAATTAAGGCAAGATTAATCCCTACTAATATCCCTACTTCCCTACTAATATTATAAATGCGAAAGAAACTCTGTCTGTCTGTCTATCTGTCTGTTACGCTTTCCCGCTTAAACCTCTCAACCGATTTTGATGAAATTTGGCACAATCTTTAGACCCTGAGAAAGAACATAGGCTACCTTTTATCAAAACACCACGCGGGCGAAGCTGCGGGCGGAAGCTAGTAATCTATACTAATATCATACAGCTCAAGAGTTTGTTTGGCAATAATCGCTTATTTCAGTAACAACACAGACTGAATTGAAAAATTATTTCATTGCTAGCTAGTTCAATTAGCGAGGAATTCTTATAGGCTATAGAATGTCATGCTAAGCAGAGCTCTGGGTAAAATCGCGAGATAAACATAGAAAGATTTTTTAAACCCAAGTAATCCTGTAAAAAAATATTTAATTAACAGTTTTTACTTTCCTACAATTTTATTATATGTATAGATTTTAATACCAACCGGATACCCTTATGAGCGGCAGCCGCTAGCTCATACCACATCATGCCAAACACAGGGGACCTCGGCTCTCGACTCTTCAGCCCAAAGTACACCCCGGGTCTATAGCTACCCCAGTATCTTTCTGGCACATCGAGACCTGTTTCTTGTACAGCCTGGAAATTAAATTTTAATATTATAAAGCTGAGTACTGTTTGTTTGAACATGTTGATATCTGGAACTCTGATTTAACCCATCAGGCCCCGGAATCACAGACACAATAGAAAATCTATTGTGTCGCGGTCGGATCTGGCCGCTCGGTGGTCAATGGGTTAATTGAAAAATTATTTGTGTTACATAGCCCATTTATCTAGGAAGTCTATAGGCTATATATATCATCATGCTTAAATCAATAGGAGCAGAGCAATGCAGGTATGTGTAAATCACTGAAGATATGTAACAGGCAGGATTGGCTTTCAGAATGTTAAAGGTTTGTTTTGAAGTAAAATGATGTTCATTTGCTTTTAAGTTGACTAAATTCCTAGAAAATATAAACTTCATAGAATTGAAACTGTTAAAGAATCATTCATCAAAGGAACAATAATTTAGTAAATTACAGCCTTTTCTAAATAATATGGTTACTTGTATAGTTATAGAACATGCATATAATAGCAACGTACTTTCAAGTTAATAAATAAAACCGATAAAATTCAGAATGTACGGTATTTTTAGGAAAACATTAGCAATACGCTACGGGTGCCGGTATTTTTATGTAAGTATATTAAAGTTACCTTTTCACCGTCAAAAGGTGTGTTGACTCTCGTTTCAAGGTACCCTAAAGTACCGATATACACAGCCACAATCAAACATGTAACTCCTACTACAGTTTTCCATACTGTTTGAAACTGGTACGATTTTATAGGTGTTGAATTTTCGGAGCTACTCGAACCACTTGTTTCGTTATTATTTCCATGTTTATTCGATAAATTCGACTTTCTGTGCTTTACCATGTTAAATAAGCATTAAACTCTACAAGTCTCACAATAAATTTAATCGTTTTAATTTATTTTAAGCCAGTTTTGATTATCAATTAACAATTTTATGATTTTTTTCGCCCGACCAAATCGGACAAACGTCAATACATGCAGGCCGGAGCTTTCACCGTTCACGTAGTCTGACATTAGTGTAACGTTCTGAAATTTAATGAATTTATTTGCTATAAATTAATAATATACTATAAATAACAATAAACACCGTATTAGATAAATTATTGTTGCACAAATATTGATTATTTTTTTTTAACTAAGTAGAAATATGGAACTTATTTCAATCAGCAGATGAAATTTAAAAATCATGAATTTCATTTTATCCATTTCACACGTTCCAGTTGTTAGATATCGTATAAATTATAATATCGTTACGGAGTTGGCATGTTTAACATTGTGTTAATAAAATTAGCATCTTGCACTATTTTAAACTTTGCAAACTGCAACTCAGCTGTTTACCTATAGAACAGATTACCGAACGTGGAGCTGTGGAGCTGGGAAAGGTTTACAAAAAAATACCAAAAATAAACAAGAGATGGCGATAATGGAACAAAATTTGAAAAAATCGAAGATTACAAGTGTCTTGTAGCAACTTGGAAGTTGGAACACTTCATACAAAATCATTTCTGGACGAGCCAATGCTACTCTTTTCAATACTTTTTTTTAAATATTTGTAGATGGAAATAATTTGCGTAATAAACACAGGTTATACGGAATCAGTCTTATTGATTCTTAGTTAAATAATCGATATAAAAAAGCGATGGAAGCGCTGCAAGGGAATCTACCAATAACACGCCACCTGTCCAAAAGGTCGATAAAGTAGTTCAACCGCGTCGGTACAACAGTATACACCCCCCACGTCGCATCCCCCGCCCCGCCCCGACGCTCGAAATCTCGAGACTCGAATTCAGTACAATCGAGCGCCACGGGTCGCGCGTACATACCGTGAAAGACCGCGACATGCATGACGCTACGCGACTGTCATGAAACGAACGCTGTTTTCAAAAACTTATTAGTGAAATAATGTAAAACAATTAATAAATAAACGTTGTGTAACACCGTGGCAAGGAAGACGTGTGTGTATTCGTTTTTGACCCGCCGGCCGGCTACGCGGCACGCGACGACCAAAAAAAAAGCAACTGATGTCAGTGAGCCAGTGGATTGTTAGTAGCAGTGTTGTGTAGTTTAAAATAGTTAAATGGATACACGTCGTGCAATGTTCGTATGAGGAAGAAAGGCAACCGAAACATTGTAAGTGGTGAAACCGAGTGATTTTGATTTCAAAATGCGGGGTGTCCCACCCTCGTCGATTCTATTCGTTTGGGGTGGCTGAACGAACCACGGAGGTACGGAGGTCCATCCCTCGTACGCTTTTTTTTCTATCCGAACAGGTCCCTAACCCCTTTTTTATGCGGCCAGTTTTTTGGAGGGAATGTTGTTGTATCGATCATTTTATAGGTTATAATGTGTATTTGTTTTTATTTTTACGATTTGAAACCGAACGTTCGGTTACAAACGTTCTTAGCGATGCATTGAAGTTGATATTCTTGTTTTTGACCCTAGATTTTAGTGAATTACTAGCAAATAATGAATCGTATAGAAAAATAAAACTTAGGTACCTACCTATATTCGTATAGTTTTTGTTTTAACATCACTATGACTTTTATATACCCTCTGTAGGTTAAATTTATGTTGTGTTGTCTATAATTAAATGAAAACCACGGCAAAGGCATCTAAAGTTCCATCCATAGATAGTATACCTATAAATAAAAATTTCATTACTTTCTGTTTATTCCTTGCGTGTTCAGTTGTTTTTATAAGGTAGGTATGATTTGAGTAAGTTTTTTAGTTGAGATAAAAATATGTGGTATGATTTTATTTATGTACGATAATTTAACATTTTAAAAACATGTGAAATAAAGACTAGTTATCCATTAGGTAAACAAACATAGGTACATATAATTTCGAATTTCGTGTTGTGTAGTACCTTTAACAACATTTACATATTAGGCACTTACCTATATAAAATATAAGTTCACATTCTTAAAATAAGTAGATACCTACCTACCTTATTATTTTATTAAACTTCTCAAAATGTATGTGTGTTCGAAGATCGTCAACAAAATAACGAACTCGTTTTGATGTAGTTCTCCAAGCTTAGTAGCTTGCTTACTATTAATTACTTTTGACTTAAAATTGGCATAGATTCAGCCTATTTATATCTATTATTGAAAGGTTGTTTTTAAACAATTTATGTGTACATGTGTGTGTGTGTATGTACATGTGGTGCAATGAGATTTTCTTGTACCTTTATCCAATTTTTGTAGGAATAAAAAATGACGATTTTTCATCTAAATGAATTCACCTAACTTTTACCATTAAGATTTACAGATTAAGATCTATCTAACGGCCAGATTTTATCATAACTTGTTAAGCACTTGCGAAGCAGCTGGCAGTTAATTTAGCACTTGTAATGTTAGTATAAAATAACAGGTTTTCGTCAAGGTGAATAAGTTCATCCATGTTGTTTCACACACGTGTGAAAATTTTCATCCGAAACGGTTCAGCCGTTTTTTAGTTAAAGCATCATATAAATCGTAATATCGAACAAACTTTCGTATTACTTATGTGACCGCCTCCTTGGTACAGTGGTTGACGCGTGATCGTAGCACCGAGGGGTCCTCGGTTCGATTCCCGGTGGAGACGAAGAAAAAAAATGTCTCGGTCTGTTAGGACACAGAAGGCTGACCACCTAGGTACTTGTCCCTAAAGAAAACCGATCAGTGAAACAGATGTATAATGCATCTGCCCCTTACCCCACTAGGGGACATGGGACTTCACTTAATGTACTTATGTATTAACCTAGTTTGTTTGTATGGATTATGATAGCATAAGCTTGGTCCAAGTAAATCAGAAATCAATGCATAAGAAATATTATAAAATACCTAACTGCCCCGGCAGTCGTTGTTCTGCCCTATTGCCCCTATTTCGTACAGTATTCTCTCTCCAAGAACCTTAATTATTGTGCCTTACAAAAACGTAGCCGAAAAAAAACAAGCGAAGCTAAAAAATAGCCGAATTGGTTGAGCCGTTCTCGAGTTTTACGTTTACATTTGGCGAATATTTTTTTAGGATTACTGATTCTGTCAGTGGGCCACTGTTTATTCATTTACAAGGAAATAGCAAATCTACAGACTATTTTAACCATAAAACAAGCTTTTCGATTAGAACCGACCACGCCCGAAAGAGGGTTATGTTTTTACGACATGGTATTTTTAAAACACTGAGTTTATGTATAAAACATAAATGAATGTTTACTCCACAATCCGATCAGAGACAATTGTTTATAAATATAATTGTAACTAGGTAGGTACTAACCATCGGCCATCTTTTTATAAGCCACAATATAGACGAATATATTATTATCCATCACGGTCTCTGAACTCTCAAGTGATCCATGATTCAAAGAAATAGTTAAAGAACATAGGTACCAACTTTATGTACACAAAAACATATAGGTAGTTAAGTACTCGAAAAATAACACAAAACAATTTTTAGTACCTACTAGTCCTACTACCTACGTACATACAGAATATCTATCAAAAAAGCCTGATATATGCATCCTAGAAAACTAAAAGAAGTAGGCATCACTTGTTAATAATTCTCAGGAACTGCATATCACTACATAGTATAAAACAAAGTCGCTTTCTCTGTCCCTATGTATGCTTAAATCTTTAAAACTACGCGACGGATTTTGATGCGGTTTTTTTTAATAGATAGAGTGATTCAAGAGGAAGGTTTTAGTATATAATTTATTATAAGCGGGCGAAGCCGCGGGCGGAATGCTAGTTTTACATACAACTAATAATAAACAAATTCCAAAATTGTCCAAACTTTGAGTAATCGCGTAACATACCTACCTATATCCTATAAAAAATAAATTGAAGGTGAATTGAATGATATGGCCACGAAAATCTAATTAAAAATAGGTCCATGCGTTTTCGAGTAACCGAGTTACACACATACAAAATAAACATTTTGAAATCAGTTACAAAAATGAACAAAAACTCGAAGTAATTGTGAAACCGACAGCACGCGGTCCCGAATCCCGAGTGCCCTGACGTCACATTTCTTTTCAACGTGACGGGGTTGATGACGTCATAGGGCGGTGTAAATGTACTTGTAATTATTATTATTGTTTTAGAGATTATAGGGAAACTCAATGGTTTAATTACATTTTTTTTT
>CAJQZM010036376.1:1297-15228 GCA_907164665.1 Colias nastes
CACAAAGGGCCTTCGAAACTCTACCACGCATAAAATTAAAAAGAAATACTAGTTTAAAAAGACAATCAATAGGTCTTTATTATACGAATGACAGTTTTTGAATATAAATTAACATTAGAAGCTTAATGAAAAATATCCAATAATTTTCAAATAAGTATTTACAGAATTGAAGAAACCGCTTTTAGAATCCAATAAGGTATCTCGAGGGCTGATAAGGGCACTTAATGGAGTAGAACAGAGTAATTACTTTACTTTTAGTTTACACTTGATTGCTGATATCGAGTCAAGATAAAATCAAATTGCTTTTATTGTTCTTTGTTAGACTTCAAGGAAATGTTTACAATTGTGTAGGTAATAATGTAGATTCTTTATTAAGTCACAAGTTGGGAAAGAATATTGTTTATTATAAGCCTTTGAGCCTTTGTGATGTTTCATAACGGCATAGTTGATATAAATAAAATATATGATGTAGTTTTTATGAAGTAACTTGGCTAGAGGGTTTGATAGAATATTATTTGATGAGGCTTTAGGGGAAAGACTGTTTTTCACTAAAATAGTGTACCATATATAGTATTTTAATGTTTATTTAAAAAAAATGTCAATTATTTCTGAAAGAAACTGGATAACTAAAGGAAACTAAATTTACAGAGTTATCACCATAATCTCTTTGTTATCACAAATCAGTGCTTATTAATATTATACTGTAAATATGACTGTATAAATTACTATTAAGTAAATACTATTTTAAATCTACATTTCTACAATAAATACAAAAAGCTTATTATACTTCTTTTCTTTCATCGTAATATTTTAAGGCCAATACAATCCCCATTTCAATCCCACGTCTGAAATAGCTTTATATAAAAAGTTTTCTTCGAGAAACTTGTCAACAACAAACTCAAGATTTTATTACCCCGTATTATAAAGTTTTGGCATATTCGAAAGGTTTATGCTATATGCCTTCAAAGTGAATTATATTTGAAGTTCTTGCACGCTTATGAATTGTATAGAATTATTGTGAATGCTATGAAAAGGTTGTCTATAGTATACGAAAAGACTGTTGAGAAAGTTTTAGTATTCATCACTAAATACAGAAAATAGTTAGCTAATTAATTTTATTTATGTTATTGTGAAGGTAAAATGAAGACTTAGCTCAGAATTTAGATAAACAGATAATCTGTACGTTTTTTTTTTATAAAAACTTAGAACGAATACACTAATTTGGTTTCGGAAAAACGTCATATTAGATTCCAAATTAGATATAAGCTTCTTGGATTCCAATCAAATTCCAATAAAAAATGTATGTATGTTTATGTCATGATTTCGCCAAATTGATAACATTCAGTATGCACATTGCACAAACCTCTGATAAACAGTTGCCCTTCACCCACCCTGAAAATTCCCATTCTAAAACAACCCTTATATTCCAGGTGAAAAGGTCCATAATGCTCAAGATGGCGGACGCGTGTGCTGACAGCTCCAAGCAGACCCGCTTCCATGAAATGCACGTCCAACGTCACAATAACGTCAGCATATTGTACGCTGATATTGTCAACTTTACGCCATTGTCTGAACGTCTGAGCGCTTCGGACTTGGTGAAGACGTTGAATGAACTGTTTGGCAGATTCGATCAGATCGCTCAGGTTTGTTTACAATTTATTGTACATGTGAACTAATATCATCGTTTAAAGAGAACTTTGCTATACAAAGAAAAGAATATGATGCCGAAGTAAATGCGTAATGACTAAATCAGCATAAATAATATTTCGAGAATATTTCAAAAATTCAAAGTGTGACTTGGATGTATAATTAAATAGGCTTCAGTGTAATTATGCTAGCTATGTTTTTTTAAATTATATTAAACCATAATAGTAGTGAACGCTACTTTGCGGAAAGGTTAGAGCTGGGCTATTAAATTTTTAAAAAATTCAGTTAATAAGTATTGTTGATATTTTTACATAAAATTAATATCGGTTCGCCGTTGCAAATTTCATTTTCACGACGTTTCCGAAATAGATTCAAAGATTTATTAGTTAGCGTTTTATTAAAATGTAGTAGCTCTATATTTTCATATTGTCAATTCATTCATTAACTAATTGAATTCTTATTGTATAATCAGCAAGTTGATGTCATAATAATCGATTTCAAACGTTCAATTCAACGAATAACTATGGTAACGACGCGACGCCAAATATTTTAATTTATGTTTGATATTTGCTTCCGAATAAAAGGGACATGAATCTACCAGACGAATTTATTTGGATAAGCATTTTTTAAACTTCATCATTATGAGCTATTTTTGAACATAAGCATATTTTCATAATTATTATAAGGTTTTAAAAAACTTTTTGGGCTAAGAGCGTGTTGTTAATATTTTTGGTTCTGGAATATAGAGTCGTTTTTACCATTTTTTACCGCGATGTTTTTCCTCACCGCTTGAATAATTATCAATTTTTAGATAAATTGCATATCCAATGGATGCTCAAACCTTAATTTCACTTGAATAACTTAACCATAATAATAAAATATAATAAAACCACTATTCTACTCCATAGGTAAATTATTATTACAAAAATAATGTTCCAATTTTGCTATAAGGGCAATTACAATCTATAAATTTGAATATTTCTAAGATCAGTTTGATGTAGAACCAAGCTTTATTCAGAACTGCAACAGCGAACTTCTGCAAACTTCATAACATTAAATGTTGAGTAAATTGCATGTAGCTCAAAGTTACGTGGATCTTGGAATGTAAATATACGCAAGATCGGTGAGCGAGGCTAACTTGTTAAACTTTGGTTTAAATTAAACTGCTCTTTTATTTGAGAACTCGGATTTTAGCTGGTTAATAGCTATTTGCAGTAGGTAATAGCTAGTTTTAACACAAAATCGCTTTTAGTTTATTTAAAATAGGGAATAAGATATTTTTCTGAGAAAAAAGGGTTCTGTATGATACAATCCAACCTATAGATAAAAAGAAATGTTTCCTTCTGTAGTTTTAACAAATATATATATATAAGTGTTTTTTTCGTTATGTACATTTTACAGTTTAACTACCTTCTGCAAAAAATAAGGATAATTCGTCCAATGAATGAATATAGAAATGAATATACAAAAATATTCGATCCCTAATTAATTATCAGATTCCAAATGATTAATAACCCAATAACCAAGAATCTAATGAATAAAATTATAATATTAATGATCTTAATATAAATTAATTAAATGGCGCTAACGCTTGTAATTAACCAAAGGCAAATGGTTCTTATTCATTACGATGTAATGATGGTTTAAATTCAAAATTAATTAATTCACACGTGTATATTGCATTTTGGTAATTTAATAATTACTCGAAAATTATCCTAGCTGACCTAGATTTAAATTAAAGCCTATTTATTTATTTGTTGTTATGAGTTCGCAAAACGCAGATATCAAAATATTGTTAGTAGAAAAAACTTAATACTACTTAACGATGTCACTTAGGAATAATGAAGCTTTTTACAGGCGAAATATTTTTTTCCGTTAAGTGCTTCTAGATTATTCTTTATCTAAAATTCTGGTTAAGCTCTCGAGGCGCACATAAAGTACTAAATAAAGCTTTAGGTAAAAACACAGGTAAAAATTTAATCACGCTATAATATTAATGACTCCTGAAATCGCAACCAAGAAAATGCATAAACACAAAATTGCTCAGAATTTTTTAGCAGCGCATAAAATATAAGGTATATAAATTGCGCTGTGAGAGCAATTACAATGAATGTCTAATGGGGTACCGGATCTGCTGCTCATGAATTTTCATTTACCCACATTAAGTAAGAACATTGTTGGTTTGTAAATAATGAAATAAAATTGAATAACACGAGGACACGTTGCATTATTCTTTTAAATTAATTTCAATTATTTTTTCCTGCGTCTGCTGAGCTGCGTTACAATCTTACTAGGTACTGAGTTGAGTTAGTCGTTGATATTATGTCAGTCAGTCATTAAGTCAGTTTTACATTATTCTGAATTGATAAGAGGAAGGAAGAATATAGGTGGTTCGAAAGACCTGCATTAGTATAAATCAAATCGTATGAATTATGATTGCAAACTTCTAACAATTATTTACGTATTAATAACACAATTAATATTTCAAAACCTTTTTCGACTACAATCTTTCTTACTTGATATGTGGTAAGTACTGATGATTCTTCTACGCATTATCAAGTAGGTACTTAGTTTTAGATATTAGTAGTATAATAGTATTATCTGTAGTATTAGTAACTGGCTTATTAACAAAGAGGTATATTTTATTTATATCCTAAAGATTGTTCTTGGTATTGTTTTCCCAATAGCCTTTATACTTGAAAGCTATTTTTCCTCTTAATAAAGGAATATTACGAGTAAAGATAATCGTTTTGTTTGCTTGGAATTGTTTTGTTTGAACTCAATAAAACTTTGGTATATAATCGATTTAATAGATGAATATTCAATTATTACTTATCTATTAAGCCACGTCATAATATCAAGATATTTTTGTTTAAGTTAGAGCTACATAATTAATGTCGAAAGTAAAAAAAAAAATAAAATTGACGGTCTGTGTTTTTGCTAATACATATTATAAAAGCTTCCAAAGCTTCTAGATTTTTAAGACTTTTAACGGATTTTGATCGCGATTTATTGATTGTTTCTAACACTTTATAGTAAAATAATATAAATAATCGAGTTTAAAATCCGTTTAAAAGTCTTTAATTTCTTAACATCTAGTAAATAACAATACTGCTTCTGTTTACTAAAGCCTTATTATAGCATTGAATCACATTGCATAGAGATAACTTTGACAGCTCACCTGTGAACTACTTTGAAGATATTGTCACCTTTGTGCATGAGATCTTTGTACTTGACAGCTATTTTTCTGTTAAACAGCAAAGTAGATAAGATGTTGATTTGAATGTTTTGTGTTATGTTGTGAAAATAATTTAAAAAGGCAGGATGGAACGTGGTTTATCTGTGGGAAATAATAAAAAAAAAATTAGGAATAAAGTCGTTGTTTGTTTTATTGTTGACAAAATGTAGAGTTTTAGTGTTAACACAGTTCTTGTTATACGTTGATATAACGGTTTAAATATGCTTGTTAAATTATTACAAGTTAGTGTACTATAAGTAGTTTCTTACTTCCAAACTATAAAATATGTAACTGAGGATGAATCCTTTCAATTATATTATGAAAAAAGAAAGAAAATAGCAACTATAAACTAAGTAAATTAATATCATAGCTTATTAATTAACAGTGGAATTGTTTCACTAATGCTATTTGTTAATAAAAAGATCAGCTGCATCTTATATCGAAAAAGTGAGGCTAGAGATTTGAATAAATATTTGGGACTAGCTGCGCTTCGCGATTTCAGCCGCGTGGCTCCGCTCCTGTTAGTCTTAGCCACAGTCTTAGCGCAATGATATATAGCATATAGCCTTCCTAGATAAATGGGCTATCCAACACTGAAAGAATTTTTCAAATCGGACCTGTAGTTCTTGAGATTAGCGCGTTCAAACAAACAAATTCTTCAGCTTTATAATATTAGTATAGATAGAATCCGTCTAGTCCGAAATGTGTTAAAACTGAATATTACCACATAATACGTTAAGATTTATGAAACGATTCCCAAATTAAATCTTTACCATGTAAATACCTTACAATATGATAATGATTTTCGTTGTTCAAGCAATATGAGTATTATGCTTTACCAATTGCCTAGAGATCATTTTTGGACGAAAGCGATGTGAGTAATCTGACACCAAATTATCCAAAGGTCATACTATATTCATTCAAATGAACTTTAAAAGTTTTGTTTCAAACTGTTTGAGGTTAAATTCTTCAAGAACGTCTGACCCTTCGCCTTCAAAGTTTTAGAAGGATAGAACTAAACTATCGTGAAGAACATTAAAGCGTAGAACATCAAGACCCCAGACAGAACCTCTAAGGTGACCCGTACCGTGTTTATACATTTTAATTGAATTAAAGCGTATGATATAAATCGTTAGAGCATTATAAACGTGCGTAACTCTATCTATTTTTCATTCGGTAAAAAATTGGTGAACACAATTTTATGGATCCTTATAATTAAAGGTCTTGATAGCTGTAGAGTTGAAGTCAAATATTCTAATAACAAATCAACCCCTAGATAACTTCTCAAGTAGCTAGTTTTAATAATGAATAATTATACCAAGAGTTCAAATAACAAAATGAGATACCTAGTTATTGACTTATCAAAACTTAGGCTTCATCTTATTTCTTACTAGCTGTGCTCTAGGGTTTCACCTGCATTGCTCTGCTCCTGTTGGTCTTAGCGTGATGATATATAGCCTAATAGCCGTCCTCAATAAATGGGCTATCTAACACCGAAATAATTTTTCAAATCGGACCAGTAGTTCCTGAGATTAGCGCGTTCAAACAAACAATCAAACAAACATACAAACAAACAAACTCTTCAGCTTTATAATATTAGTACTTTAATTTCGTTTCAAATTCCTGATACATATTATATTATTATTTTGTATGATTACTGTTAATTAATATGTTAATAAATAAATGTACATATGGTACTATCTATATTTTTATTAATTCTCTTATTTAGGAGAACCAGTGTATGCGGATCAAGATCCTAGGTGACTGTTATTACTGCGTGTCCGGCTTGCCCGTCTCTAGACCGAACCACGCCTACAACTGCGTCAATATGGGCTTGCAAATGATTGATGCTATACGGTATGTAATATTAGATGTAATTATTTACTACTGCATAGGTACTTACTACTACTTAATTAGCTCTGCGACCCAAACAGTCTTGGCTTCCAACAGTAAAATTAAATAAATTGTTTAGATGAGAATTTTTGTTAGCTAGAAGCTGAGCTTTGTGATTAACTTTATAATTCGTTTCTCCTTATAAACGGATATTTTATGGTAAAAGTTGCATCAGGTTCAGATGTTCAAGATTAGCAGAAAAAAAAACTGGATAATTATTATTCTTTCTTATTATCTTATAGTTGATAAATTAACAGAATATAATCCATAAATATTCCAATATAATTGCTTCTAAAACACAACAATATTGAGACTAATTATAACGGACCAATAGCACCTTAAATTTGCTATAGTCAATACAAACATTATAAGACAAGTCAATGAAATATACAAATTTACAGGTTTGTAAGAGAAGCCACAGGATTCAACGTAGACATGCGCATAGGCATCCACACCGGCAACGTGCTGTGCGGCGTCCTCGGCTTGCGCAAGTGGCAGTTTGACGTGTGGAGCGATGACGTCACGCTGGCCAATCACATGGAGTCTGGCGGGATTGCGGGGTATGCCTTGTAACGCTATTTACCGTGTAGTTACGTAGCGATGAAAATTTAAGTAGAGTGATAAATTTTTGAGACCTAATGTATTATGTAGATATTATGTCATTATGTATGTCTTTAAACATTTTAAAGAGAATAGCAGCCGTCTCACGAATTGTTGATTTACATAATATTATAATAATATGTTCATAAATTATATTATCTAACACAAAAACAACTTTTCAATTCAAATACATATAGTTCTGATTTGCGAGTTCAAACAAACAAACTCTTCAGATGTATATTATTAGTTCAGATATTAATGATCGCAATAAGTATAAAATTAAAGGACGACGATCATATTTTACCCGTTTAGTTTCTAACTTCATTTAAAACCACTTATAAAACTGTAAGCCTTGTCTTAAGCTGAATATTCCGCTATGAGTTATAGAATTCCTGAGTTTAATTTTCCACGCAAAGAAGCAAGGACTCACAAAGTGTTCAGTACTTTTCATCGTTTTGACGTTAACTTTATGATGTAGTTTTCTTCAAACAGAATTACGAAGGAAGTATAGAAAAGGAGGAAACTCTTACTGATCCATTGAAATGTTACATTTTTTAGCCCTAACCTTGCATTTTTTAGAGGACGCAATTTTGTTTTTTTGATGTGTAGGGGGGGTCAGTGTGAAGCTAAAACCAAGTTTGTGGGGTCGCCACCCTTGTCCCACGGCCGCCATCTTGAAAATAGCGGTTGAAATGGTTTTTACGATATATCTCTTAAACTATTTAACTGACAAAAAAATATCCTTAACATTATTTGTTGCAAATTAAATTCTCTACAACTTTGGTGTAGTAACTTTTAGTCGTAGAACTATAAATAAAAAAGTTATAAGCGAAAATGTTCAGAAATTAGAGCCATTTATATTTTTCAATAAAACTTTTTTTTATCATTTTACGAAGAAATGATATCAGACCATTTTTGTAGATTGTTTTTCGAGGAACAACTTTTATGTACAACATTTTTTCATAACGTCAATAACTAAGGTTTTACAGCGCTCTGAAGTGAGTCCTATTTTTCAGTACTCTTAACTATACATATATTGGCTATTGGCTCTTTTCTCATACTCCAGAACAATAGAAGCACACTGCAGAACATTTCAGACCTGCTTTTCGACGTAAAAAAAAGTCGCGCTTCCAGACTCTACCTCCTGGGTGGTGGGGAAAAGATTCAATAATTAATTATTAGTGATATTGCAAAATTAATTATTAAAAATATTATAATAACAAAAAAAACCATTACTGATGACAAATTATTATAAGTATACTGTATAGTTCAGAGTACTGAAAATTAGTACTCACTTCGGAGCGCTGTAAAACCTTAGCTATTTAATTAATGAAAAAATTTTGTATATAAAAGTTGTTCCTCGAAAAACAATCTACAAAAATGGTCAAATATCATTTCTACGTAAAATTATAAAAAAAAGTTATATTGAGAAATATAAATATCTCTAATTTCTGAACATTTTCGCTTATAACTTTTTTATTTATAGTTCTACGACAAAAAGTTGCAGGATCAAAGTTGTAGAGTATTTAATTTGCAACAAATAATGTAAAAAAATTTTTTTTATCAAATAAATAGTTTAAGAGATATATCGTAAAAACCATATCAACCGCTATTTTCAAGATGGCGGCCGTGGGACAAGGGTGGCGACCCCACAAACTTGGTGATAGCTTCACACTGACCACCCCTACACATCAAAAAAATAAAATTGCGTCCTCTAAAAAATGCAACCCCAAATGTAACTTTTCAATGGACCATACTGTATTTCATAAGGCTTTGCTTGTTAAGTAGTAGCGACTACGTCTATATAAAAAAGATTGAAAATATTTTTTTTATAATATTGTATTTAAATGATACCATATTTGATAGATGGGAGTCTTCTTTTATTTGAAGAATACTGGTAAAAAAATTTTCAAATCATTGAACTTAGAGTTGTTGGCAAATAGTGAGTGTATTTTGGAGATAATAATTATGTGTCGCCACATAAGCCTCCCAAAAGACCGGGTATTTTCTTTCTGTTGGCGCCTAGCCGTAAGTTATGGAAATTAAGCCATAATAATATTATTATTAAATTTTGTGCTCCCAATACTCGTCTATTACTCTAAGTACATTATAAAGTAGACATGGAAGAAGCCATTAAATTTTCAACTTCAGAACTTGGACGTTGCAAAATATGGACACTTCCTAGAAATTAGGGTACAGAAATTTTTAATGATACTCTTGTACGCTTAGAGCTTTTGAATATTACACTAAAAGCTTTTAGGTTACATAATAACGTTGAATTTATTCCGTGAATACAGTGAATTATTGCATCAATTTATATTATTAACAACGTAAATATGAATAAAATTAAAAAAGATTCCTGTATTAGTGAAATAGAAAATATAATAAGGTGCTCAGTTACAGCGCGGTTTCACCCGCGGACGAAACCGCGGGCAATATCAAGTATTTTTATATATCATGTATTATTGATGTATAACCTATATTACTATAAAGCTTCATCCAAATCTGTCCAGTAGTTTTTTCCTGAAAGAGTAACAAACATCCATATATATACTCACAAACTTTTGCATTTATAATATGATTAGTAGGATTTTCATGTCACTATTGGATAATGTTTTATCACAAGAGAATTATTACCTTTTAACACAAATAACATGGAACTATAATAGATGACAAGTAGTTGACAGTGATTTAGGATCATGTTATAAACGGCTCTACATTCTACACCTATATTAAAACATATTTGATCTCTTGAAACCTTCCTTGAAACACATAAATTTTACCTTTTAGACAATCATTGGTCATCCTATTAATTTCCGAGAAATACCTCTTTAAAATTAAGCAGTTAGGAGAAATTATATAATTACTTTGAAGTCGAATCGCAATTTATTTTTATCCTCAAAACATCATGAGTTATTCATGCTATTATTATTTAGTGTTTAAAAATTTCAGCGAATTTGATCACTGGTCTAAATTCGAATTCTAATACATTTTATTTAATTACTATTATACCGAAATAAATAAATAAATAGTCCCGTACACGAATTACATTTTTTTTTCACAATTCAAAAGTTTTTAAATTAATATCTCTAAGGTACATGGTAATTAAGAATACACACACGTTTGAAAGACTTGGTAACGTCACCATCATTCATTTGAATACACTCTTTGTTACTAATGTATGTAATGAGAATGAAGTCATTTTATTTCATTAAATTAATTATTGTTCGGGAAAACTTTTCTTTTCATGCTTAAGCATTGTTATAATCACCATTAAGTGCTATAGCATTACCTTACTTTATAGCTTTAAAAAGGGCTATTCGTATCGAGATTATCATATGTAAAAAACTGCAACATGCCAATTTGTATCGGGATTATCTTTTAAATAAATCGTCTAAACTTGTGCCAGATCTTGTTGTAGAATTTCAGCTAATTATTGATTTAATTTAGTTTTGCTTAGATTATTTTCTTATTATATTCACCATGAAAACTTTGATAAAGATGAAATGTCTGAACTATTACTTCAAAGTTAGGCATTAGAAATTATTTTATATTACAGTCGGGTTCACATAACAAAAGCAACCATGCTGCAACTCGGAGGCAAATTCGAAGTGGAGCCTGGAGACGGGGCTTCCAGAGAAGGTTACCTCGCTGACCATAAGATCGAAACATATCTAATTGTGCCACCTAAGGTAAGTGATATATGAATTTTTCTCAATACCGAAATGCAGGAGCTCATTTGAGTCACCAGTTGCCAACTTTACCGATTTCACGATATCTTATCGAAATTCTTGAGATGCCAATTTATGTTTTTGGCTCGTTTTGTTAAGGTGATCTTCGATCATTTGCCGAACATTGCAGGCTCCTAAATCCCTGTTCAAAGTTCAACTCATAATTTAAAATATACTCATTTCTTTCAATGGTAATTAATGTGAAACATAGGCATGGAGAGCGATTATTAACACAACTAGCTTTCCGCCCGCGGCTGCGCCCGCGTTTTCAAAGAAAAACCCGCATAGTTCCCGTTCCCGTGGGATTTCCGGGATAAAAACTATCATATGTGTTAATCTAAGTTACCCTCTATATGTGTGCTAAATTTCATTGTAATCGGTTCAGTAGTATTTGCGTGAAAGAGTAACAAACACACACACATCCTCACAAACTTTCACGTTTATAATATTAGTAGGATTTGTACATAAGCTAAAACTTGTGACAAAATCTGTAAACTAAAAGCTACAACGTTTAATTTCTAGATGCCCTTTAGCCCTTAACCAGTCGTTCCTTTACAAAACTACAGTTAATTAAATAACGTCATTATCACAGAACAGATCTATCATCCAGCACAATACGTGGAGCAAATTATCACGAGCACTAAGAGCCCTATTGTTCATATACCATTAATCACTTCTAGAAGGTCGACGTTTACTTGGAGATAGGAGAAATATTAGCGCCGTTTTATTGTGTATGGAAGAAAAAGGATAAATTAGAGATTTCTGCAGGTGCTATTGATGAGATTTTGAGATGACTAATTTAATCGTAAATCATAGAGAAATTATGTTTAAATATATTATATTTATATATATTATAATTATTTATCGTTCTTAATTGATCAATACTCTCATAATTTTATAGCTTTAGAATTATTGTGATGATGAACTTTTAGTAAAAATCATACTTTTTTGTTGACTTCGAATAACCCATTACAACAATTCTACTTTCAATGGCCTAAAAGTGCAATATAAACTAGACGATTTCAAATAAAAATAATGAAGACAGTTATTTGATTATTGTGGTACGTCTTGCAGGAGTGTCATAACTGAAACGTCATATTATATGCACATGCTCTTTTACATATTAAAGTGGCATTGCGCAATGAAAAATTGCATATTTTAAAGGATACTATTGTAGTGTCTCCATTTATGAACGTAACAGTCACAATTTATATCACAAGTTCAGAAATGCAAATTTTATGAGGAACATTCTTGCAATTTTCAGGATATTGCAGTACAAATGTCAAAGCTTAATGTGAATGGAGGTTGTTATATTTTGTGAACTGAGTCATACGATGCAATGCTAATTGCCTATGCCCTATACTATATTTACTGCTAACAGTTTTACTGTTGGAAAAGTGATTTTTTCATAGTTTCTCAGCCCTTTTTACAGTTACAGTAATATATGTATTGATTGATAGAAAAGCTGTCCTTCCAGGTTTTCAGCCGACTTTTTCATAAGTCTTCGTGAAAGTAATGAAAAAAATACAGACTTTGAGCTACTTCTAAATAAAATTCAATCATTCGCGTCTACCACTATTACCTATAATATAAAATGTAGTCATTCGTTTTTCTTTTGCAAGAAATGGGTCCTTATAAACTCCTATATTAATCGCTATTTGCTTCACTGACTTATACGCAGTAGGTATTCAAAGCTCAATCTATAATATGAATTCTGTCAAAGGCTCCATCCATAGGTCAGGAAATTGGCAATGCATAGATCCGATGTTACAATCCAACGCTTGATTGAACAGCAATCTGAAACTTATACATAACATTAGTGTTGAATAATATTGTTGAATTGTAGTGGGTTTGAAATATTTACTGTATAATAATTGCTATATGGGAAAATTACATGTATTTGGTAGTTATTGCTGAGATAGTTTATTCTTTTTAGGGCCGATTTTTCAATCCATGGTTAAAGCTTAAACTGTCAAATACTGTCACTTAAACTGTCAAATACGGGCAATTAGAATACGTTTTTAAAATGGTAGTTTTATACATTACGCCGTTAGTACACCAACGCATTCGCGTGCGGCAGCGAATCTCTGCGAAACTACTGCGTAGCGAAATATCTGCGGAACCTTACGCCGTTAGTACACCGACGCATTCGCGTGCGGCAGCGAAACAACGAAAAATCTGTCAGTAGTATGGCAGGTTTTCGCATATTATGATATGTCTCACTCTAGCACATAGATAGATGAAATAGTTGCGTCCTTGTCAGTATTGTTTCGCAAGGAACTGCGAAATGGCCATTACACAGACGCATTGCGAAAAAGTTGCGAAAACATTGCTGTTTACTAAGGTTCCGCAGATATTTCGCTACGCAGTAGTTTCGCAGAGATTCGCTGCCGCACGCGAATGCGTCGGTGTACTAACGGCGGTAATGTTATATATATTATGATATAACGCCTATTTAATGAACCGGTTCATCGTTTTTGGCTAATAACTCTTAAAATATTGGAATAATGAATAAAATGCACTATCCATTTTTTAAGATCATTTTGTTCTCTACAACTTTTGTTTTTAATTTTTTTTCTAATGCCCATATTTTTTGAGTTGTTGAAATGCCTGCGCTCGGCGGGTGACGCATCAGCCCAAAAGTTTTTTTTACGGATGTAATGAAGATGAAGAAGAGATATGCAAAGCAAGTGGATTTTTGCCGTATCCGAATTCCGAATCCGTGGCAATTTTTTTTAAAGAAACATGATTTTTTAACACTTTTTTTTTAAATATTCTCCTTTCGTTTTATTTTATTTTATTCTTGCATCCGAATATAATAT
>CAJQZM010036378.1:0-22592 GCA_907164665.1 Colias nastes
TAATATACCTAAATTAATACAAAAAGTTATCAAGTTATGGGATTATTTAGGATTAGCGCCATCTAGTAGTAACATTGTAAAACTGAAACTTTCAGTTCTCTCTCACAATCTGATACACTTCAATGCTATGTTTCAAGATGTCACTATTATTCACTTGTTTTAATGGAGTTAATAAAGTAAACACATTTTTTAAAAATAAACATTTAATTTAACAAAATTTTATATTATAAATTAGAAAAGACCAAAACTTGTTGATCATATTACATATTAAAAAAAACTTTGTAAATCATTTGTAAAATTAAACACAACTCAATAGATCAATACAAATTCTTCCTTATAACATTTTTTTAAGTGTATTACTTGTGGGTACTGTATCGTCATAAATTTATGGTCTGATAAGATCAATTAAATCAAGATCTTTCAGAATTTCATTTCCCACGGTGAGTACGGTCTGGCTGAGGAATTCGTTGATATCATTCTGAAAGTAGACATATTTTTACATTATTTATATTATAAATATCGTTTCGGCAATGCTTAGTTTAAGAAACATTAATTGATATAAATACAATAAATATAAGGATATAATCTATAAACTATGAAAGGTTAATTACGAATACAAAATTTTATTAAAGATATTAAAGATGCCTAGAAAATCAATTATTATTGAAAAAAATTATACTTATTGCAAAGTGCATAAAATATACCAACTCATAAAATATGTACTATTATACTAGCTTTCCGCCCGCGACTTCGTCCGCGTCAAGGGTCAAAACCCGCATAGTTCCCGTTCCTGGCGGTATTTCTGGGAGAAAACCTACTCTATGTCCGTCTCAAGTTTCAAACTAGGTATATTCGTACCAAATTTCATCCAAATCGGTTAAGTGATATAGGCGTAAAGAAGTGACATACAGTCAGACAGACAGACCGATATATGTATAGACAGACATAATTACTTTCGCATTTATAATATTAAATTAGAATTTATTATAGAAATAAAAGTAATATTTACCTCAAAGAAATCTAATAATTCGGGAATGAGGTTCTTCAGGAACGCCGAAATAAAAGCACTCGATGTCTCGCTACCCCAGAAACCGGTGATTTCAGGCTGTAATGAAAAATAGTACATTTTTATCTTAATTCTTATACATAATTAAAATATTTTGCTTTGCATTTATTTATTTTTTATTATTTAAATTTGAAAAGGTTTCACTACTTTACTATTGAACCTCTAATCATTAAATTTTGGATGCATGTTACTTTCTTATACGTGGGCAAAGCTATACAAAAATCTGCTAAAATATAAACTAAAACCTTTACACAATACATTTAAAAACGTAATGAAATCTCAATAATCTAAAAAGTTTACTCAAGTTAAACTCAAACTCAAACATTTATTTATTCAATACGACTTCATCTAGAAGCACTTTTAAATCGTCATAACATATTGTTAACATTGTTGTTTATGTTTTGTTAATTTTTTTGTATACACTTGCCCGGCTAAAATCGAGTCAGAAGAAGTCGGTTACATACTATCATACAAATATACATATTGTGAAACTAATAAAATCGTGTGTAAATACCTCAAAAGATCCAAGACCGATTGCTAAGTCACATTCATTCAATATCAATGAAATTCCATTGTTCGTGGTTAGCGCTGCTTTTATCACTCCATGCAGTCTTGGCATTTTGATTTTTAATCTGTAAAAAAAATACGTAAGCTGAATTTCCTTTAGTAAGAAAATGAGGTTTCCACTTTCCTTAGTGGCTAAACAATATAAAAATAGTAAAAGAAAAGAAATGCACTTGTATAAAAACAAAATATTAAATTTACAAATAAATAAAAGGCGTATGTTTAATACTTCAATGTACGTTTAAATTTAAAAGAAAACTCTTCAAACTACCTATGTCTTATGTACAAAAAAGAAGAAAATAATCTAAAACACTTACTTCATGTCACCTTTTCCATATACTTCTCCTCCGAATATTTTTAAGTACATATCATAGCTGCCTGTAACATCCAATTTCAACGTTAATAAGGAAAATAAAAATATAAAATCTTATCTGCCAAGCTAATAAAACTACATTTATTCGACAATTATAAATTTGGTATAATACAAATTTAATTTTAATTCTTTTTAGGGTTCCCGTAGTCCGACGAGGAACCCTTATAAGATCGTTCAGTCCGTCCGTCCCAGTTTTTTTTTTAATTCAAGATCAGAAGTGAAAAGTCAAGATCTTTCGCCAAGAACCAATTAATATATTAGTATTAAAAAAACATACTTGTATCCAAGTTAATTTCTGGAATATGGGCGTCCAAAGAAATTGTGTATCTTTGAAATATAATGCCTTCCGTAACAAAACCCAAGTCAACGTCGAAGTCGCTCAAATTCGACACCGTCAAGTTATTTAATTCAATAAATGACCTGTAAGAATCAAAATCAATGATCTCAATTGATATTTATAAATGGCTTGATAAATGAGACATTTTTAAATTATAGAAAACTTTCAATTTCTCGTGCCCGAGAGCCTATTGTCGTGATAGATTTTGTTCAATTCTATAAACATAGGTATCTCAATGATCACAATTTTCACCCAATTAGACAACATCTATATTATTATTCCCATTGCTTGTACAACTGGATTATAATTTCACCTTTTTCGACTTCAATACTTTTGAAAATTGTATAATAATGAATTATCACATACCCAGGTATTCCTATAAGATTCTCATCAACATGAATAGAGCCGACATTCAAAGGATCAAGTACAGGAATATCGCCGGAGCCGTTCCGCATCAGCTCCCGGATTTGTTCGAGAAGATCCAACACTATACCCTCGATGATACGATTGTTTGCACCATTACCTAAAGAGTTATTTAATATGAAAAGAAATGGTCGTACAATCAATCGTCAATACTCAGACAAATGATTTATTAAGGAGATCTAGGAAACTTGAAACATGAAAATTGTAGGTAAATTAAAAGCACAACTTATAAAAGCATTCAATACAGGTTAGACTATTCCATCAGACCGCTCTAGTAGATTTTTTTAACTAGCAGATATCTCCAATTTTAGTCACACCAAGCTCGGTATTCCTTTAATAGCCAATTTACACAAATATCAAGAGGGAACCATCATGTCTTAAAGCAGTTTTAATTCCAGTGTGGAATAATGACAGAGCTCTATATAGGTCATCTAGCCCCATCACTTTCTTAATCTGGAATTAATCCTGCTTTAAGACATCATTTAACCGTTAACATAATAAATTACTCACGGTTTGCCTTAAGAGCTTCATTGAACTTCGCCTTGTCAATATGTAAATCCGATGCTGAGCCTAGAACGGCTAACACCAAAATGATAAACAGACGCATGACTTCTGAAAATAATATTATATTGTAAAACATTTTTAATGTATTTATTTCTACTTATAAAAGTTCTACATCACTTTGTACAAGAATTTAAGCAGCTTTAAACGATTAATCTGCATGCAAAAGCTACGAAATTATTATTACCAAAATGTTAAAAAACGAAACAATTCTTACCTGTAAATGTAATCAAAATTCCTAAATTAACGTGCTACCAATATAACAAAATAGAATTAATCGATAACAAAAAGATTTGTAATCTGTGTCGTTTATTAATCACAGTACAATCAGGGATTAAGAGTTAGTAAAGATAATTGCTGTATTTATTTAGTTACTAGGTTTCCGCCCGTGGCTTCGCCCGCGCAGTCAAAGAAAAACCCACATAGTTCCCGTTCCCGTGGGATTACCGGAATTGCGTCATTTTCCCGGGATAAAAAGTAGCCTATGTCATTTCATGCAAATTGGTTCAGTAGTTTAGGCGTGATTGAGTAACAGACAGACAGACAGAGTTAGTTTCGCATTTATAATATTAACACGTTCACTGCGTAAAAAATAACAATGACTTTCAGCTGGTGCGGTGGCAGTCCAAAAAAGCACCCACTTGACTTTCTTAATGTGCGTGGCAGGCCCTTTCGACACGACAGCTCTGAGAAGTATTAAAGCTCTATTATCTTAGCCAACCCATAAAGTATCTATGATTTTTTTACAGTTTTGAAATCTTGATGAATCACTTGTCTATACATTGATCCCGCCCCTGGATTCTCTAAACAGAAATTGAGAAATTAGCAATCGAAATTGTCAGGCCGACAAGGCCTGATCCCGCACCAAAGTGTAATTTTTATAGTGATGGGATAGTGAAAGAAAATAAAATATCGAGTCATTAATTATATTTAAATCTTATAAGCACTAAGCCAAACATAGTAGGTAATTAAAAACAAAATTTAATACAATTATTTTTATATACCTAATTAACTTTAACTATCTAATGTGTTCTTACCACGATATTATTCGTAACCGAGTTATCATGGTCCTGACATAACATGACGAAGTTTTGTTCCACTCGGACTGATGTAAATATCATTTCTAGAATGGTAGTCATATTTCAGTCATAGTCAGGGTAGTCATATTTTTTTCTTTTAGGGAAAATTCTTCGTCACTTATGTCGTCGCCGAGAATACTTTGGCGTTTATAATTTGCTGGGCGGATTATTTTATTTTCTAAAATTGTGATTTTGCTGGTGGATGGCTTTGGTTCTTGCTTTTGAAATATTTTCCTGTATTTAATTCGTTTAGTCTCTTCGTAATCGTCTTCAGTATCACTATTACTTACATTTTCTAGCGTTATTTTTTTTTACGATGCGCCATTTTGAAGTCGATGAGCGCGCGTCCTTCTTTTGACTGCACAACACTACTGGCGGCTCAACGCGTACGCATCTGCACAGTGCGGCAACAGGTCGCTACCGGTCACCCACCGAAACAGGCCCGCTCCCGCACTGAGGTAACATTTTTAAAGTCCTGTGCGGCGGAGGTCGAAAACGACCTGTCGCGTAAGTAAACTGCCTATATTACTACGTTTCTTGTCACAATTCGAAAACTATATTTGTCTCTATCATGCTCGTAAAAATGCCCAGAAAACCTGTTCCGCACAAGCGAGAAAGACCTGTTTTTTCCACGCGCACAGTGATTTGGCACAGCACCAGGCCGATTGTGGGTGACCCGCAGTGAACGTGTTAATAATTAATTAAAGTATTAATTTTCGAGTATTATATAATAATGGCACATGAAGATGTCGAGTGTAAGCATTATTGTGATGTTCTATTGTCACTATTTCCTATCGTTTTTGATATATTATCACATACTCAAGATAGCTTGTAGACAATTATTATTGATCGTAGAAAGTTTTAGAAATGTTAGTAATGGGTAAATTATTTATCAATAAAAAAGATTATTTCTTAAGAAAAGTAGTAAGTGGATTCAAGTATTTGGATAGAAACAGTAAATCTCTCAATAAGCAGATTAATATCCGAATATTCAATCCAGGGCCTCTTACATTTTATCAAAAAACCACGTATGATAATATAAAACTCTTCCAATATCTCATTAAGGAAATGCAAGCATAGTTAGTTAGTGGCCGCTATATTTATTTTTCTGCGGAAAATTCTTAAGTTTTTCTTTCATAAGATCGTTCTCCTGACCATAAAGAACGCAAAAAAATGAAATCTTCAAAATCGGTCCCAACGTTTACGCGTTACGCCTTGACCAAGGGAATTAGGGATTGATTGTTTTTTTTATATATAGAGATGGAATCAAGTTAACATATTATGTGAAGCATACTCCATATTCAATATTTATCAATTTAACTTATATAGGATACTTTCTATATCAACATTTCTATCGTAAATAGAGAGGAAAGGAGGATTCTGTGTGCATTTGGTGTTTTATTAAATTATTTTTTACTCAACCACTCACACATCATTATTGTATTTAATATCAATAATTCTCAAAAATAGTTAATACAACTTTCTTAAAATCTAATTGCTTAAGATTAAGGAAAGATAAGAAAAGGAATATTTTATTGAAGATCAGACTCCAGATTACAAACTAGGACTACTTATTGTGGAAAATTGAAAATGTGTTTATCTCAATAACAAGGAGTTGGATTTCATTAATTCTTTTTTCGTAGGAAACATTTTCGATTACAAAATATAATAACTGTAGAAACAAATCGAAGTGTGGTAGAAATATTCCAAATTCCTGTGGTAGAAGTATTCAAAATTTAAATTTATTTCTCTAAGGGCTGATTTTTCAATCGTTGGTTAAAACTTATTCATCGAATAACGTATTAAACTACCATTTCAAAAATGTATTCTAATTGTCCGTATATGACAGTTTACAGGTGACATTTTAAAATGTTCGTGTAATACTTTATTGGACGGATAAATTTTAAACAAGGATTGAAAAATCGCCCCTTAATCTAATAAATAATTTCTGGTAAAACGTTCTATTGAATTCAGATCCAAAATGTTATGTCAATAATTATAGTATAACGTAACTAAAATTTAGAATTGTAATTTCATAAGTTTTTATAATACTAAAATATATATTCCGACTGGTATAAGGAATAGGGTAAAATATAAAACAAAAGTTCGTATATTATATTTATTTTGTCTCTTAACAATTAATGTGTAGTAGTGTAGTAACACAACAACAATTATTATTGAGTATGGTGTAGTTTTCAAAATTGAATATCGCACTGTAGATTCTGTTAATTTTGAAAAAATATGATGATTTTTCTTTTGGTTTCTCAACTTTCTTCTTAACCCAAGATAAAGTCAGCAATGGTTCTGATTAAGTCAGTCAGGAACTGGTTGATCTCATCCTGCAAATTAATTAAAATACAGATTATCATCATTTTCAGTTTTAATTTCTCAGGCAAAACACGATGGATTTAAAGAAATTGTCAGAAAAAATTCACTCATATCAAATTAAAGACAGTAGAGGGTTTTTCCAATCAAATCATCTAGTAAAAAATAATAAATTAAAAATATTTCTCTTACCTCGTAAGTATTCATGGCGACGGGAATAACGTGGTTGAGCATATGGTTAAACTCAGGAGACAAGTCATCGCCAAACAAAATAAGGTTGTGGTCGGACTGTAAATAGAAAAACAATTTGTTTGTAAATTGCAAATACAAATCATTCTAGAATTGAAAACATATACGGTCTAATTTAGAACCTCCTCCTTTTTTGAAATTGGTTAAAAAGAAACAAATAAGCAGTTCAATTCGTTTAATTTAACACGTCAAGCACCTGTTTATCCTCTTTCTATATTCATTATTATTTCCGTACTAATTTAAAGACTCTTTTTAAAAGTCTATTCTGTAGCTATGCTCAAAGTATTCAGCCTTTTGGTTTTAAAGGCAGGGTTCTACTATCAACTTTATGAATTACAATAACAGTGAAGTCCCATGACCCCTAGTGGGGCAGATGCATTATACATCTGTTTCACTGATCGATTTTCTTTAAGGACAAGTAGGTGATCAGCCTTCTGTGTCCTACCAGACAAAGACATTTTTTTTTTCTTCGTCTTCACCGGGAATCGAACTCAGGACCCGTCTGTGCTACGCTCACGCGTCAACCACTGTACCATGTAGGCGGTCAACAATAATAGTAATGGTACAAAACTAGCTAAACCCTCAGTTACTCACAGTGATTCCTCCAATGCTGAACTTGATCTCCAGGCTACGGATGCTGATACCGGAGATGATGCCAACATTAACGCGAACCTCACCGATGAGACGGATGCGAGAGATTGAAGAACTGTCGACATAAACATAGTAATTGAAATTGATTCCATTCAAGCAAATATCACAATGGGCAGCGTTGGGCCAGTAGAGGCAATCACGATTGTGTAGCCTAAATGTCTATGATCGGCCTCAATGATCGGCCGTCATTATAATCATTACATCCGTAATGACGGCAAACATCGACGATCATTTGTTGGCCCAACGCTACCCACTATATAGAGGGTCCATTTCAGTGTGGGATGATGAACGGAATAGTTTATTAAAAAGCATTCGTTTTAACAATAAATTTTAGTCTAATCAAGATGATAGAAAAAAAATTGATACATAGTCTTCTTATATTCTTTCGGTGTTATTTTTTTTAATTGCATTTCATTTTTATAATAATAATAAAGCCAATTGCTGTTTTTCCAGCCTACAACATTGATTATTATTGCTGGATCTAGATTGTAGCATTATCAAAGCTTATTTTTGCATTTTTATCAGCCACGAATTCATTCTATCATTTAATTACGTTAATTAGTTGCAAATGTTCTGCAAATCATCAACCGGTGACTGCAATTCTTTATTATTATTGTTTTAATACTTCTTTATTTTCGGCCTATTTTAAATTGTTTCTTTTTTTATCCTTACCTGCCCTTGAAATAGATGTCGTATTCGTTTCCAAGGATATTAGCTTCAACACCAGAGTTACCTGAAATGAAATAATAAACACAATTTTAAACATTTATTCATTCAACTAGTCTTCGATTAGAAGAGCTTTTGAATTGTCAAAACCAGTCACCACCCAAAGCAGTTTCATCAGATTTCCATCTTCCATACATTCAAAAATATAATATTATGTAGTAGGCTCTCTGAAGTCTGAACTAATACGTTTTTAATCCATGTTTCAATTAATATAGTCCTCCTAAACTCTTTAATGCTATGAGGACTTTTTAATGATTTTTTTTGTGACGAAAAGTAACATAATATACCTATAGTAAAAAAAGATTCAAAAGAAAATAATGAATAAATTCTATTTTAAAATGTTTTGCTAGTTCTTGGATTAGCAACTACAGCTAAACGAAACGGTAAAGGATCGTGATGAAACTGACGAGTCGAAGAATCAAAAGATATGTGACATATCCTAACATAAGACCCATGTCAGTTTGGCAACTGCCAACCTGCACTGGGCCATAGTGGTGGATGATGGGCCATCATTGATGGCATATACCCTCATAGGCATGTGTCCCAACAGTGGGAACATAGTGGGCTTATGATGGTGATGATGATACTCACCGATTTCCAGACCGAGCAATGAGAGTTCGATGTCAATTCGCAATCTGTTGAGTAAAACTGAGTAGTCGAGGTTGTTGATCTTGATGTTGCTAGCACCAACGAAGGTGAGGTCTTCGACGAATAACCTAACGTTCAGGAACCTGTAATAAACGCAGACACATAAAATACATAAAAATATATATCGTAGATCCGCCAACCTGCACTTGTCCAGCGTGGTGGATTATGGCCTGTACTCTCATAGGAGGCCCGTATCCCAGCAGTGGAGTATATGGGCTGATGATGATGATGATATATCGTAGAACTTGAGAACGATGATATTCGTATATTTCAATAGAGACAAAGAGAGAAAATGAAATTCTTGGACAACTTAAGCAAATAATAATAGTTCCCGCAGAAAGGGCATGGTCTGTCCAGACAACTAGACTGACAAAGCAACATAATAGACGGGTTTCTCAACCTTTAAAGCCAACGAACGATAACTATTATCACAACTTTATAATTTTAATTTTAAATTGAATACATCTTTTAATTGAACTTTTTCTCTTCTATGTCGCGACTTAAAAATGTCACATTTCAAAGAAATGGAAATTTCTACTACCTAATTTTGATTCTAACATTTTCTTGCCTGTTATAATCTATACTAATATTATAAAGCTGAAGAGTTTGTTTGTATGTTTGTTTGTTTGTTTGAACGCGCTAATCTCGGGAACTACTGGTCCGATTTGAAAAATTCTTTCGGCGTTAGATAGCCCATTTATCGAGGAAGGCTATAAGCTATATATCATCACGTTAAGACCAACAGGAGAGGGGAAATGCGGGTAAAACCGCAGGACACAGCTAGTATTTTTATAACAGGCAAGAAAACGTTAGAATTGATCAACTAAGAAAAACTATTGCGTTAATTTCCTCATTTATATCCTGCCATTATAAAACTTTATAAGTGTCCAATAAAGAATATATAAATAAAAACTTACAGAGGAATGTTATAGTTATACTCCGCTCTATCAATAAGGAGGGGGTCGAGGTTATTTTCTCTGATGACCTTTTGGATTTCACGGATGATGTCCCTGATGGTACCAGTGACCAAACGCTGTTCCTTGTTCACTGCAAATATTATAAGTATTTTAGTTAAAGAATAAAGCGTTTTTATTAGTTCAAAAAATTGTGCTGTAACACAATCGTCCAAAAACCGATCAATTGTACGAATAATTTTTATAAAATTGTTAAAGATTGGATAACTAAAGAAAATCGATCAGTGAAACAGATGTATAATGCATCTGCCCCTTACCCTACTAGGGGACTTGGGACTTCACTTACTTACTTAAACTATTTACTAACCATATTACTAGGTATATTAGATTTATAATTATTGATACTATTTCTTACTATATTTATTATCTTTAAAATTAATGATGATTTTGAAGAAAATACTTACTTAATTCTACATCGTTGATTTGGGGGAGGGCAGAGGTGCCCGCGATGAGGAAGGCCACGGCAAATACTAAGAATTTCATTTTTTTGCTTATCTGAAACATATTAAATAAATATAAATATAATATAAAAAGACAATAAAGGTATAAACGTTAAAACCGAAAAAGGGATGAACAATTTGGTAAACGAAATCGTTTTATTTAATTTTCTTTTCCCCCGAAGAAAATCAAAAAATAAACTACATATATTGTATCCATTAAATTCTAGTAAAAAAAGTGAAGATACAATGATTTTTAATATAACTATTTTCCATCTAAGAAGCACCTCATACCTATATCACAATAAAGTAATGCGCAATGATTAAAATATAATAATTACTTCAACTTACCGTCTACAAATGTATGCCAAATCACAAAAAAATCGCACTTTTATACTTAATATATGTACGATAAGTATCTCATTTTACCCTAATTAATTATTAGCAATCAGATATAGTTATCTATCGATACCAATTATATCTATTGGATTAATTAATATTTTACAAATAATAATTTTCAAATGATAATCCCTTAATACATCTTCCATCATTTACGTGTTTACAACTTCTATTTGCAGGACAATTTGCATAGTGTGCATATGTGTACATGTATTAAATGGTAAGTTACTTAGACTGCAAATGCAAATAACATAGGAAATATTATAATAAAGGAATATAGTTACCAAAAAACCTAAAAATACACTTGAAATTATCTCACGACGACGCGACGACCCAAAGCGAATAGACGGCCACTTTCTCTAACCGTTTCGCCGGATTTTTGATCGCTTATAACTCCTGTTTGATTTCAGAAACTACGGGAACGGGAAGCTACGCACGATCTTCTCGTCAAACATACCGCAATGCCTAAAAACAAAAGTATACAACCAGTGTGTGTTGCCAGTTAGGTATAACATACGGCGCAGAAACATGGTCGTTTACAAAGGGCCTGATAAATAAATTAAGAGTGACCCAACGAGCTATGGAGAGAGCAATGCTCGGAATTTCTCTGCGCGACAAGATCCGCAATATGGAAATTCGCAGACGAACGAAGGTAACCGACATTGCTCTCAGAATCTCCAAACTAAAATGGCAGTGGGCAGGCCACATAGCCCGCAGGACTGCTCGTTGGGGAATACAGGTCCTTGAATGGCGACCCAGAACCGGACGACGCACTGTTGGACGCCCTCCCACTAGATGGTCGGATGATATAGTAAAGACAGCTGGGCGCAGATGGTAAAACAAAGCCAAAGATCGCCAACTGTGGCACAGTATGGGGGAAGCCTATACATCCAACAGTGGACATATCCGGGCTGAATGGATGGATGGATGGATGAAATTTTCAGAAAAAAAATATTACAATAAATTTTAATTTCATAGCTGTTACAGTTTTATTGATATCTTAAAACCCCTGTTTTCGCCCCGGACTCAGTGATGATCATCAAAATTGATAGGGTGCTTTTCGAAGTCTCAGAAAACTGAAATTTTGTATTCACTTACAACAGAAAAATTATAAAACTGGGAACTTTTATCCCCTATCCCTAAAAAAGACGATAGATATTTGTATGGAATTTCGCCAAAATGAACGGGTTTTAGGTTTTACACATAGAAAATTAATTGTTAGAGATCAAAAATTAATCAAGTTTACTTCTACACTTAAATGTAAGTAATAATATTACGATTTACGACCTATTGTATTGCAATGCCTGCAGCATAAGGTTGCTAATATTTATGTAAAAATGTATTGGTATGCAATAAATGATTTGAATTTGAATTTAAACAAACAATAACATGTTATAAAAAAGGATTAAAACACTCTTAAAATAGGATATAAAAGTATGAGACTATTGTTTCAGAAAAAGATTAGATACCTTATTTAGCTTAAATATGTTATACGAGTTAATTTACCAAGTAGTGTACGTATGTACTTCCTAGCCTAGTATTTTAAAATGAATGAATTTGGATTTAACACACGAATTACCGCTTTACAAGCATGGATATAAAAAAGGAGCAGAAATTTACGGAATTGAATAAAAAAAATGCTTATTAGCTTACCTAGACTTCCATAATGGCGAATAAAACTTGCCGAACTATATGAGGACATTGAAAATAACAATAAATATATTAAACAGCATGATAATTAATAATCCCATAGATTTCAAGGCACTTGAAGCGATTAATGAACTGATTGACTGGACCATATAAATTATAAAGCTTGCCGCCTGCCTAGTGTAAAACAAGAATCACGCTATCCACCCGTGGAAACAGAATGAAAATCGGTGCAGTAATTTTTTAATTTAGCACGAATAGACATACTGAAATATGAGTCGAACAATTTTGTTCTATTTTATTTTATGTAATGTTGATGGAGACAAAAATGAATTAGATGAAATTATGGTTAAACTTACTGATAAAAAAAAGGATGCTTCATAATATGGTGGCCGTTACTTTGATGAAAGCAAAGATCTTCGTTGTTTTATTATTATACAGGTGAATCTATCTCTGCACTCGACTGTGTAAGCCCTTATTTAACAAACTCTATACCTTAGTTAAAATATGTCACTTGACCGTTTCATTGCTGCAAAAAGTACTGTAATAAATAATTATTTTCCAATCACACTAACTGAAGGTCGCAAAACAGCCAAGACACTTTTTTAACTAAGGAATAGAGTTTGAGCTTATAGAGTGCTCCTAAACTTGGCTCTACATTAGATCTCAGAACTTTTTCAGAGTGCGAGAGAGTCTTGGCAATATTTTACATAAAAGTATTTTGGTGGGCTTTCATTTCTTTTTGTAAGTTCTTCGTAGAGATTTTTTAAGAACACCTTGCAAATTATTATGGCTGTTAGTGCTATGTTAAGTTTTTTTTTCGAAGATAATTTTAGAAGATCACATTGCAAAAGACAAAGTATGTACCAGGCCTTCTTATTAATCCTGCCGACCAATGTTTCAGAAACTTGATCTTTCACCGGTTTCATCAATCTACATAATATTATACGAAGTATCTGCTTTTTTTGGAACGAAGTTCCTTATCGCGCGCTGCGAAAGGAGGCTAGACGGAAAACATTAAGACGAAAATTTGTAACGACACTTTACTACAGTTGTGAGCCGTGCGGCGTGCGCGTGTTTCTCTGTCTGTCTCTTTCTCTCCTAGAACTTCGTTCCATCCGAGTATCCCTTAATATCTCGAGTTTTTTAAAATTTGATTTTCAAAAAGATAGATGTTTGTTACATGAATGGAATATTGTATGAAGCAATGACTAGAATTGCTATTTAATCTCCTCTTATAGTTTAAAGACTTTGATTAATACGTGAGTTAATGTCTAGATTGGCAATCTTATTTATTATTATATCATAGTTACATAAATGTTACGATAAATTTGATTTATTGGTTTTCAAATTTTTAATTCAATTGACAAATTTGAATGAAATTATATCGCCATTTTTATGTATGTAATAATAATAAAGGGCTACCCACTATAACGTTTCATACTTTGACCGTAATAGGAACGTGTCAGGGTCGTAAATAATATTCTCTACTAGTGGCCAACTAGACCTCATAATTTGTAACAACCCTACCAAAATAGATTTGTAAGTTCTTAAGAAGCTTAGGTACTGTTTGTTTGTTGTGGTATAAAGTTGTACTGGCTTCAAAATATTCTCGCCGAATATGTTGACGCTCCGTGCATGCCACGTGACCGTGCTGATCAGTGACGGAATGATCTAGTCTCATACATTTCAATACAAATATTTGTTTCTTTCCTGACACCTTCCTGCTACGGTCATTGTAACGTAGTAGATTGAGTCCGTTTAGCATTACATATATTGTTTTCAATAGCTTAACATACTGCAATGCTCAAAAAAACAATTGAAATTATTTAATACCATGGTAACAAGCAAAACAATTGAATTATTTTTATCAAAATTAAATAGCCTAATAACTTATAGGTATGCAATTTTAAAAATATTCTTATCATTTAAGTATTGATAATAATTGAATTTTCAAAAATATCGTCCCCAGATAATCAGGTTTTTAATTTTAATGTATAAGGACTAGACGCTTGTCCTGGTTTCGCCCAGATTAGTGTAGCTTTAAAAGAATTCATGATACAACATATACCAGTAATACTTCCGAATATTATGACATACAAACATTCAAAGTTAAAAGCTTGACTCCTTTATAAAAAATAATACAGAAGTATAGATAAATCTTTAAACTTGTCAAATGAAAATCTCATGTAGATGTGTTTTTGTTACGAATCAAAATTATTTATTATAATTATTTCTCTTTAAACTATAGAAAAATCGAAAGAACTAGATTAGATAGTTTATTAAACAGTATGAAACTTCCAATAGATTCTAGCTGTTGAAATTTTTGTGGTGAAATGAAAAATCTATACAAAATGAGAGCTTCCTTATTTTATTTAGTTGGTTAAGCAGACAAGTTTTATGAATGATATATTAAAGAAAAACAACAGGTGCAGATAAAGCTATAGCTACGACACAAAATCAAGATACCATTACTCCTAATTAACAAAATCACTGAGATAACAAACAAAGGGAGTGGTTATCAGTTCATATCAATAATTAATGAATTTGTATTTCCTTTTACAAATAACTGAATGGGACTAGAGTTTTATATCTATTAAAATAGGGCTTGATAAACCCTATATCTTTTTCTATATCTTTTATCTTTTATAGACAATTCGACGTGATGCTTGAGCAGTTTTGGTGTCCAAACAATCTAATACAGAATTGGTGTGTATATAGAATCTTGAAAAATTAAAGTAAAAAAAATCTATAGTAGGTGATAGAACGTTCTTCCGTGATAGAAATAGGCTAGTAATAAATCCTTATAGTCCTTATAGAAAATTAGTAAAATTAGCGGAATAAATCGTGTACTTTTGAAAGTCGCTACAGTTATTCCTTGACATATAATAACTATTCTTGACTTAAATAATCGTAGCGATTTTCAAAACTACACGAATTATTTCCGCTAATGGCCCATTTTCAGCTTAATTTTCTCGGGCTATTAAATATTATTTTAAAGAAATAGAAATAATCTCATTAGTCTACTATACTATAGGGCTTATTTAGGCATACAGACCACCCTACATTTCGATGACTTCGTGCACGTCGCTTCGTGAAGACTTGATATTTTGAGTCTTTTATCTGATTGAGCCATAACTGGTCAATAACCTTTTTTTATTAAGTGGGGAAATCTTCCAAAGATACCCACGGCCCCCAGGGAAGGAGCCGTGGGTTATGTTGGATTCTTACCGACTAAAACGCCACTGTGTTCCGTCGAGCCGCTTTAATGATGGGGCCGCGGGTATTGGTTGGAATTTTTCCGCGACAACTGGTCAATAACCTGAGGAATGTTTATCAAAGTGATCATGGAAAATATTCGATTCATCACCACGATAACAGGGTTATTCGCAAATAGTCTTATCCGTGACAATGGGCCGATAGGGACCAGTAGGAAAATAAGCAAGGTTTTAAGGGTTGGCTTATAATTATATTGGTCTAATATAATTAAATTGCGTACCAGCAAGCATAATACTACTAATATAGTATTGTATTATCTGTGATAATACGCTATAACGTCTCAAAAAAATTTAGCCACCAAGAGCTCTCAATAAATATAGGTACTTACATACATAGTAACTCAATGGATACTTATAAGAAGCTTACCGCCCGCGGCTTCGCCCACTTTTTCTAAAACCTAATAAATTATATACTAAAACCTTCCTCTTGAATCACTCTATCTATTAAAAAAAACCGCATCAAAATCCGTTGCGTAGTTTTAAAGATTTAAGCATACAAAGGGACATAGGGAAATAGGGACAGAGAAAGCGACTTTGTTTTATACTATGTAGTGATGATGAATCATGTCTTTATTCCCTGTGTGACATTCCTAATAATATCTGCCTCTTTAAATTCTTTGACTGCAACTATAAAACTTGTTTGTCCATCCTAAGGGAGTTCGAAAGAAGAAGGCTAAAGATGTTCTTTCAAGTTTTGTTTACTTTTTAACACTTCTCTATCTACAGCTGCAAATACTTTCGTATTAACATATAGGCAATGTTTGCTTATGCATTATTTATACATGCTTCGAAGGGCTGATAATTACGCTTTGTTTTTGCGATAAATTACGCATTTAGCGCCATCTATAATTACCGCAATTATTATTTTGTAATCAGTGGAATTTGTTGCGATATATTTTAGAGAGAGATTAGGTCAAAAAAAAAGGTACGACATGAAATTTCTTCTTTTATCACCAAACATAAATACATTTATCTTGTATTGATTATAATAAAGTTGAATTGAATAATGCATACTTGTAACATTCAATAATCACGCTAATTTCGATCTTTGCTTTTTCTTTCAATATATATCTACTGTACCTATAGAAAATTAGAGGCTAAATCTATACTTAACTACTGCACCGATTTGAAAAATTATTTCTGTGTTAGATAGCCCATTTATCGAGGAAGGCTTATAGGCTATATATCATCTCGCTAAGACCAACAGGAGCGGAGCACTGCGGGTAAAACCGTGGAGCACAGCTAGTTAGTAATAAAAACACAAATTATATACAAGCATTTATTTTCATAATTAAACATAAATGCAAACATTCAATAATGCAGTCATAGCACTAATTTAACTTACTCGAAGTTTCACTATTAGAATGTAAATAAGACAACTTGAATTAAATGAAATAGCGATGCTTAGGCCTTATATATCTCGTGCTCAAATTTGCTACGTTTAGGCCTTTAAGGTACATGGAAGATAAATTGTACAGCCAAGCGGATTTCAGGCGAATATCAGTGCTAAAAATATTCAAAATCTCATCTAACTCTTGTTTAATTACCAAACATAATTGTGTATTCATTGAATAGATAATAAATTTTTTGTACTTCCGTATTTTATAATAATATAAATCATGAAACATAAGGTTTCTTTCCTGAATTCGAAGAACTTGTGAAAAATCTGAATGAAATGATCCAGACAATTAACTAGTCACTAATATATATTATTTTTTCGATATTCTCTTATTTTTAGCTTTAATTTTCAATATTTTCAATTATGTTTCGTAATTATAAAATCTTTTCACGCTACCAAATACATTTTAACACCCCGACTCAAAACTTAATTGCTCTCATGAAATTACATTAGTGACCATGAAAAGAACATTAGCTTGTGACCTTTTAACCTTTTATTTGCGTACAGGATTTTGTGAAAAATGTTCAACAAATCATACTCAATAATAAAATATATCGCGTCTCTCGTTTTCTGTTTTGGCACTACAAATCCCTTATCAATCTGTCCGATACATTCAAATTAAAAAAATAAACAAATTTAGTGCAATTATTTTAGAAGAAGAGTCTCTACAACTACATTTATCACCTATATTAAGTGTTGTATCAATATATATAAAAGTGAACAAGAGGCACTCTATAGGTTTATATACGCAGGTTAAAATAAGCGTAGTTCTTAAAACATCGAACGTGAAATTACATGAATACTGACACTATATTACATCATCTATCAGCTCACAAACATCGTATAAGCCAAGCGATAGGACAAGAGTCTAATTCCTTCGTTAGCGCCGTCACTAATCGTGATCGATACAACTTTGCCCTTAGACGAAATACGAGTCGAATTTTCTGATACAAATATACAATTTCAATTCATATAATTACACTAATTACAAATAAACACGAAACAATCGAAGTACAACTACGTAAAATTACACTTAGTACAATTTCTATTTCTATATCTCATAAAGTATCGTCTTCCACAACAGGTTATTTGATACATAGACACCCGGGTCTCTTGAATTAATAAAGACAAGAGCGCGAAGGGCCGAATAACAATAAGTCCTACGTTTATCTCTAACATATACCTTATTTACAATAAATGATTCACGACCGAAACAGTTCGTCCAGTCGTTAAACTTATCCCGAACGTTGGACTAAGAGTAACTTCAAAATGTCGAACTTAACGTGAAGAATTTACTATTTTATTAAACACCAATATTCGAAAGCTGAACCGCTGGACTATGACCTCTAAACTAGTATCAACTATCGATCCTAATACGTTAAGGTACTACTTTGTATGTTCTAACATTATAATATATTTTACAATGTATATCCAATACATTGAACATTGAAATATAAATATTCGTCGATGTAAATTAATTTTGACTGTCGTAAACTGCAATCCGTGTTCGATTCAGGCCGCATTAAAGGTACCTATTAAAACCTAAAGTCGGTAGAAAATTTTATATTATCTATAGTATGATAATTGGTTCTGACCTTAGCCTGGCTAAGTACTTCCATAGACTTTGTTCGGTTAATTTTGTCCGTTCCTATGATTACTTGAGGTGTAAACTATTTCGTTATCATGTATTAACACATTGTCCGCTTCACTATCATTACTTTGTACCCCCGAATCGGTTTTATCATCAAACGTACAACTTTCTAATATTGGTCCGCTACAGAGTTATGAAATGACCTAACTTACGTCTATACTTACGGTAAGGCTAGAATGATTAAATTTAGACATATCTATGCCTTGCGTGATATGTATTGCAATAGAGGCGCGTTAAAGCTAACACATTGTTCCTTCTACATCTCACTACGGCTCGTGCTCGACTCGTCTCAACCACCAATATGTCAAAGGAACACGCTCTCTTCTCAATTTTTCCTTCGCCAATATAAAAACATCACGAACACTCCGGCTTTTATCGTTCTCAAAATTCCCCAAAGATATGTAAAGACTTACATGCTACGACAAATCGTTATCTCTACGTAGTTCTAAAATTTGTTAGTAACAAGTGATATGTTGATGGAGAGATTCGCTCCTCCTTAAAGACAACATTCATGAATGAACAATACCCCTAACACTTAACGTCGATCAGGCAACACAATATTACTCCGCTACCAAATACTGAGTGGACTTAGCAATATAACATTTAAAATGGCTTACAACTAAATATACATATTTATAATTTACATATAAAAATAAATTTTAGAAAATATTTCACGTATCATAATATTTGTAAATAAATATCATATAATTGACCGTACAAATAAATTTTATAATGATACAACCATATATTTATTGAATCCATTTACAGTTCGAACATTAACTTCAATACGGGCAACAACGAATTGTGAAGCAAAAAATCAATGTAATAAAATACAAAGCAATAGTTTTTATAGTACAATAGAATATTTATTCGTATTTGAACCACATGGTGTTTAAGCTAACCGCTGAGACGAAGCTCAGGCTAAAAGCGACATAAGAGGACCGTGACGTCATCGCTACGTTAGTACAATTTTGTGGTGGATCCGGCTCGCCTGGAATTGAGAAAAATTTTCGTTATTAAAGAAAACATGTTTTCAGTAATTTTCTTCAGAATGAAATCATAATACCCTATGTAATGAAATAAGCTACATCAATAAAAGCCACGAATACATGGTAACTGAACAAACCTTTCTATTTTAATCTTTTTAAAATTGCTATTATAAAGTGGGCCAAAAAACCTTTTGGATGATATCATCTTTTCGACTTGACCAATAAAATTCTAAAGGTAATTTTAAATTCTAAAAAATAGAAACATAATCAAAAAACAGTCGAAAATTTTCATTTACAAATAAAATGAGAGCCAAACAACATTGGATGACATCTTTTGGCCCACCTTATATTAAAATAAAAGACGTGCGGCACTCGGGGACTGCCGCGGTAAAGCTATTGCATGCTATGCCTTCAAGCCACACCTCCGCCCGTCGGAGTGGGGAGCGTGAGGATTTTTCGTTACGGAATTTCTGGATTCAGTCCCCGCGCTCAAGGCCCGCGATAGAAGCTATGCAATAGCTTAATAATTATTTACTACGTTCACATTTAGCACGATGACATCAATACTCACTCGTAGCAGCCATAAGTTGTGGGATATATTTCTGCCAGAAAGCGCACTGTTTCACCCTTAGACCACGTCCAATAGAGCTGGAATTGACTGCAAGAGACAAGTACTCTCTGCCATTAGTTGTATGTAATGGCCAGTGCACTTTATTCGCTTCACCTCCAGCATTTATGGATGGATTTCTGAAATATTAAACCAAATTAATTATACTTTGTCTACAAATAGTAATAAAAATAGAGAGTGTGTGCCAAGCACACATGTCAGAAGTGAAACTTCTTTGGAAATATTCAAAGATACCAAAATGTAGCCTTACGATGTGACGGTATTGCCATGACGCGATCTTTTAATTTTACTCTCAACGCGCGCAAAGAAGTTTCACTTCAAAATTGTGTGCCTTCATGTCAGAAGTGAAACTTCTTTGCTATACTACGTTCGTCCTTTCTCATTCTCTATTCTTCAAAAAAATGTTGCACATCTTCGTGACGGTAATATTATTTTTATTACGTTTCATCCATAAAAATCTCATACGCCTAAAGAAGTTTCACTTCAAGAATGTAAAATAATGCCATACCCAGATCTAGCAAAATTAGCCCAATATTTCATGAGCCGTTTGCTAAACTCGATTTCTTCTGGAGAATAATTTTTTCCAGGGTTTAGTGGTTCGCCGAATACGTAATTAATTTCGTCTGCGTGCATCACACCCGTCCAAGATGGCCAGGGGTTGTTCTTGCTTCGATGTTTAAAATAATACGTATATACGTTATTGCCAGTTTCTGCGTATCTATGAGCGAATTCGTTCACTCCACATGTGAAATGATAATCTCCAACCATCTTGTCCAAAGCATTCCTGTTCTTTATAGGATCATCTGGGTTTATCCAATCCGTATACTCATACACTATTGCCTGACGAGCCACATCATTCACGTACGGATTCAATTCTCTAATAGCTTGAAGATACTGCTCTCTCGTTATACCGACGTTTTCTTCTTTCGGGAACAATTCCGTCAAATAGTACAGGATAAAGTAATAACCCTCTTCTGTGTTAGATCCCATTAATATGTTTGTCTTCTTGAAGTTTTGGTGCGCTAAAGATCGCCGCGGCATTTCATCTAAGAATGAGCCATCGATTATTGGGACGAATGGAAATTCACAAATGCCCAAGGTTCCCCATTCGTTATTAACGAGATCGTCTGCGCTTTTCTTCCTTAAGCACTCAATCATAGGACCCATATCTGTTCTTGAACTTGGACAGTGAACAGCTTCGGCTAATCGCATACCACGAAGGATGCTCTCTTCCCTTGATATAATGGCCCAAGGAGCTGTTGCCGCTCCGGACTGCATGATCGCTTGAGAGAACAAATTTCTTGACAGAGGAGAAAGCAAATGCAGAGAAACCGATACCGCACCCGCTGACTCTCCGAACAATGTAATATTATGAGGATTGCCTCCAAAGAATGCGATATTATCTTTCACCCATTCTAAGGCCATAAGTTGATCAAACAGTCCAGCGTTGCCGGGAACATCGGCTGTATCGAAAAATAGGAACCCGAGTGACGCAACTCTGTATTGCATAGACACATACACGATATTCTCTTCTGACACAAGAATTTTCGGGTCGTAAACATCAAGCGTCGCGGTTCCAGAGTAAAAACCACCACCGAAAACCCACAGCATCACTGCTGCATTTTTAGGACGCGGTCTCGGCGTGACTATATTTATATAAAGGCAGTCTTCCTGCATATCCGTGTTGGGATTCCACATCATGGCGCCGGGAAAATCACCGAACACCGTATCTACAATTTGGACGCACGTGTGTGGCAGTGTCGTTGTATTGAGTATCTCCTCGCCCCAGTTTTCGACGGGTCTCGGATGTCTGAACCTTAAGTCACCGAGCGGTTTCTGAGCGTACGGAATGCCGAACCAGGCGTCGACTTTTTTGCCGGTCGCAGCGGTGAGAGTGATGCCTCGGACTCGTCCCTTTCTGGTGCGGACTATCAGGGGGTCATCATCGTCGGGGCCGTAGCGGGGCTCGTCAGCCATGAGTTCTTCAACTCGTTCATGGTTGGAGTAGAAGGTGTCGTGCGCCCGCTTGGAGGAGGTTTCGGTTTCGTCGAACCTAGCGCGTTTGGAGGAGGTCTCGTGCTCTTCTATGCGCGGGAGGATGGTGTCGGACTCGGGGTTGTAGCGCACGGCCTCCCCGTGGCCGCGGTAGGGCTGCGGCGCGGGCGGCGGGAAGTGCGCGGCGTGGTCG
>CAJQZM010036378.1:27592-49039 GCA_907164665.1 Colias nastes
TCTCACATAAAGGCCTTCTAAATTATTCACCTCATTCCGAGTTTTTTTCCTGGCGCGTGAAATTTTCAACAGAACACGTGTAAAAAGAATCCAACAAGAAAGAGACGAGTTAAATAGACCTTTCTGTTAAATAGTACTTAATTATTTGAATGGAGATGAGAATGAGTCCAGATTAAATCTTTTCAGACTTTACGCTAAATTGGACCACTATTTTCCAAACTGTGTCACGTCGTTAGTCTGTGAATGACTTGTGATGACGTTTCTTTTTTTATATGGCAACTGCAAAATTGACTTCTTGATTTTTTATTATTTGGAACTTTCTAGTTCATTATATCATCAGCTGATACATTTGTTTAATTACCTATTATGACCTAATATAATAGTAATAGCCAATTAGCAATTGTGTGCATAAAAGTAGAATTACCACTGTTATTTTATTAAATCCAATCATTATTTTAATCAATAAACGTACACTGAAAGATTTACAGCACTCAATGGAAATTAAGGAATACAATCATGTAAATTAATTGACATTTTACAGTTATTTAAAATAAAAGCAACACTTTTCATAAAAATTAAATTATCAAAACTCTAAGTCAAAACTATTCCCTCCAATTTAGCACAGATAAAAAAGATGTCCGAAGCATAAACATTAAAATTCAGGCCGCATTGACGACGAAAAAATATAACGTTCTAAATTTGAAATTGCAGTGCAGTTTACGATATCGCGCGATCGCGTGCCAGAAGGTCACAGTATAGATACGCCTGGCCATTTGCAATTCCAACAGACGTTGAGTGGTGGCACTGCGACAGTCTCTTACTCTTTGTCCTTGAAGTCATTTGTACTCCAGTAAATAAATTGTAATTTTTAGAAGTGAAACTTCTTTAAATTAAAGTTGCGAAGCGTTGTAAAGCGCGTTGAGAGTAAATTTTCAAGGTCGCGTCATGGAGTAAGGCGGCGATTTTGGTATCTTTGAATCTTGCCAAAGAAGTTTCACTTCTGACACGTGTACTTGCATGCAAACTTTGCATGTATGTGTGTTTAAAAGTATGCTTAATCGGTCTAGAAGCATTGAATATATTTATCAATCATTGAAAGATTCATTATCACATTATTATGATAAAACAGTTAAAGTGGGACAAACTATAAAATTTTGAAAAAAAATCGTTTAATAGTATCCATTAATTAGGTATATTCATTAAAAATAAAAAGGTCTAATGAAAAACTATTCGGAGGCAAAAGTTTATGATAAATTGTTCCGATGAGAAATATGATAATTATGTGGCCATTTAATCTGAATCTATACGGAACGATTCAAAATAAAACTTTAAATTAAATGTAAGGTTCAATTCTGGTTTGCCAAAAGATTTTAACTCTTCATTCATCGACATAAAGTTTATTTTACTCTCTACAGGGAATACAAAAAAAAACTTACACGTGTATTTCACAATTTAAATGATTACAAACTAGCTATCATCGTAAACGGTTATTCATTGGAGACCTTTTATTCATAGTTAACCTTTCCATTAAAAATGCAACTATTTACTTCAGTTACAAGAATTATTTATCTTTTAAAAAATATTGAATACTAAAAAGTGATGTTTTGTTTTTCATTCTAATGTATTTTATATATTTTAATATGTATACTACTGTGTTAACTAAAAACTAGTTTCTTTACAATGATAAACACGTAAACATTAATACAACTTCATAACCATTGAGGCATTACAGCGAGGCCTCACAATCCTACCTCTGCGTTGGATCACAAATAATATAATAGCATACAAGACTGGAGCATAATATTCTCCATAATATTATCACAATTTGGAAAGTTAAACATCCCGAATTTATCCCCAACATATAAACGAAAATGTAATAAGAAATACGCATTTCACCTCCTTTAATCACGAAGGTTATTGTTATTTTGATTAAATTCAGATGGAATAGCTTAGTCGGCTGTTTTTCGTATACAACGGCTTATGGTTACCGGCTAAGGTACATACGCCCTTGACACGAAAGACAACATATTGATTAGGTAAAGCCGAAGGAATTGCTGATTGCGTCTTGGGAAATATATTTGTTTTCATTTCTAGGCCTGTTTACGAGAACTCGTAGCAGTGCTACGGCGTAGAAGTTTTGTAGCCGATCGACGTTGATTAACATAGTATGTTTAATTTGTTTGTTTTCATTATTTTCTGATTAAATTATTGCATTAAATAAACTTACTTAATGCATTAAATAACGTTATAAAAGGGAATGTAGCTCTGAATGCTTGTTTAAACGCATTTGCGCCTAGAACATTGAATAATTTCTTTTTTCATGACACTTGACAAAAATACGATATTTACCAAAAAAACATTTGATTTATTAAACGTGAAGTGCGTACGAAGCGTGGCCGAAAATAATATATCATAAATACTGGGCCACCTTTAAACTAATATTCAAAGTACACGAAAGCTTAAAATTCTGTAGGCCCAAACTGTATTAACTGCTCCTTATAATTACCAGTTAATTTTTGTACCGACCGTGACTTTCCACTTTAGCTTTTTATACGGTCACGTACTACTTAAAGAGCAAAACTTTATCCAGAGCAACTAGTGACGTTTTATCGATAGTCGATGTTTGGTGACACTTGATTGAATTTTCGTAGCAATAGGTAAATGAGTTTTGTTTGATTTTAATATATTCATTTGTGTTATGGTTGTCTTATAATATTTTTTTAAAGTATTTTTTATAAATTGCAAAATAAGTTGCGAATTCAGTAAACATTTTAATTTCCTCTTCGTTTAATTATCTTAATTATTTAGCACATTTAATATCTCCTATTAAAGTTATTGCCGTACGGCTTTTAAAACTCACCGTCAAACGTTGTTTAAAATTTGAAATAAGTACTAAGAAAATTTAAGTACTAAAAAAACAAACAAATTTCAAAATTTCCAATACTCAAAAACCCGACAACATTCCGTATCAAGCCTACAAAAAATCTATGCAAAATCAGAGCTCATCGTATTCCGCGAACGTCAGTCAAATTATCGATGTGTCGATACATCACTAGCTCACTTCGCAGTCTACTCACGTCCGGGCGCGTGCCCGCACATACAAATGACGTAATTATATTTTTCTCACAACCCCGACGCGATTGTGCCATGCTTCACCTTATATTATAATGTATAACTGCTGTGATTTGATTTTGTATCGAATATTTATCGATAAAAGGTACGATAAATAGGGCAACTCTTATTCGCTATGAATATCGATGAAATTGCGGGTAACGAATTCGTACGTAAATAAAGAAAATGTGAATGAATATTCATCAGTTTTGAACGTTCTGTTTTAAAATCTAGCGTTCGCTAGTGCATGATCATTGAGGTGAGGATCTGTGACGGTGTGTGGTTTTGAGTTTTGACGACATCTATTCGATTGACTATTAGAAATATCCAGTATATATAGGAACAATATGTAAGGTTCCTTTTGATTTTCATTTTTTTAATAATGAATTAGAATTAAAGTTAAAACGCATATTGTGTAGATATATTTTTACAAGAAGTAAAAGGTATATAAAATGTCTGAATTTCATTTCTGTTTTGATCTGTAATTTCTTCAAACCTCATATATAAAACTTAATTTACAAAATCAATACAGGTAAACCAAAATGAGCCGATCCAAATGATGATTAACTTTTTAAATAAAAAAGGTTAGTTTAGGATAGATAAAATCTTCAAGATTTCAAATCAAGGCCAAGGGGTCGCCTAGTAGAGATCACTCTAAAGTGATAAGGCCACTCCATTATAAAGCTGTATCAGTATTGTTATTTTATTTTCGTTTTAATGACATTATCTATACTAAAAGTGTTAAATAAATAAGAGCTTTAAAAGCTAAAATTGAGATGCTCAAAAGGGCCCTATATAAGTCACTCTTAATTTATAGTGCTCAAAATAATCACATCATTTATTAAAAAAATCGTCCAAATTTTACCTGGCACTATCTCCGAAACGCCATGACAGAAGTTCTTGACACATGCGCGACCAAGCTTCTTCACATACTTATCTCCACTGTCTGAAAAGATAAACTTCGTTTTATTTATTTATAAACGACGGCCAGGGGATGAATAATGCATTCGTTCTCTTGTATTGCTCGAATGTAGTTTAGTATAGGAATAGATAATATATACGTAGTAATTTAAATATAAACACTGCATAATGCATTACAGAAAAATATAAAAAGAATACGGATTCTAAAGAGAATTGTATTAAATTTATTATTTTTAAGTAAGTTGCTGGCTGGTTACAAAACTGACGGTAGATATTACTGAAAAAAAAACAAATGAGCTCTGCAATCATTCGTTCCAAATTTAAAAAGAACCGCTATAATTTTCTTCAATCAACATTGTTTACATGACTCGCATTATTTTAATTAAGTGTAATTTTATGTAGTTTTACTAACACTAGAATAAGTACCTACTACTAGCAATATAATATGGGCAATGCTGCCTGATATAAATAAATAAATAAAATAAAATAATTTAATACTGTACAATGTACATAGTTTTAATCAGTCTTCCTATAAAACATATAGCAATGACCAATGACTACCTCAAAACGTCTTCAATATCCCTTGCGGCTATGCAATCAGCTGATTGCGGGAATCTAGGGCATTGGCCTATGTGTTGATTAGATCGGTAATTACTCCACTTAATATACCTACTAACGTTTAATGGGTTGCAAGATGTGGGTAACATTTTCTGGTTGAATATTCACATCTTTAAGTATTGAACAAAATTGTTTTTTTTATTAAGCTATTGCATAGCTTCTATCGCGGGCCTTGAGCGCGGGGACCGAATCCAGAAATTCCGTAACGAAAAACCTCACGCTCCCCACTCCGACGGGCGCGGAGGTGTGGCTTGAAGGCATAGCATGCAATAGCTTTACCGCGGCAATCCTCGAGTGCCGCACGTCTTTTTTTTCTAGCTTAAACGTTTAGCATTTTTTATGATAATGAATTACTAATGAACAGTCATTGTTCAAACAATCGCACAATTAATATAAATTCTTATGGAAAGAAATTTCGAGGTTGAGATTTTATATTTTCTTTACAAAATCCTAGATATAATCAACGAAAATTGAGGTCAATTATGTTTACATTTTACCATATCAATCTTATTTCCTTTACCACGTTCATTATTAATCCATCCTTAACACAATCACACATTTAAATCAATCATAAACAATTGACTATAAAACCCGTATTTCAATGCATTTTAATAAGAACGTCAACGGGTCATAGCACATAAAACCTGCAGCTTTAGAAAATAAGGCGAAAAGATTTAAATCTAAAGACGGTGCTTTTATGTGAATTAAATAAAAGATCCCAGTTTTCATTCCGAGAAAACATTCCGTTTAAATTGCAAAGTATTTATTAGTTTACGAATTTAATATGTGAGTGCAGTTTTGATATGTTATTCGATACATAACATGTTTTATAAGAGATATACAGATGGTCTATTTATAGAAATGTGTGTAGTAGTTTTGAATAAAAATATTAATCCCTGCTTAATTCATAAAAAAATGTGTGCGTGTACTAGTGTACACACGTAAGAAGTGAAACTTCTTTATGACCTTATTTTTCAAAAAATAATTTACTATATGCAACTTTACAGAAATACGTCGAATCAAAGATAAAACGGAACGGAAAAATGTCACGCGTAACGAAAAAATGTTACACTAAATTTTTTTCCAACCCCGATAAAGAAGTTTCACTTCAATTATAAGGTATAGGTATAATATGCTTAGTTAAGAAAGTTTTCAAACTCAAGAATGATAATGTAGGTATATTTTAGATCCTAATTATATATAAATTACATTCAGATGTGATGATTTCATTGCGTTTTCATTAGTATATTTTTTTAATATACACAATAAATATTAGCTCTGAAAGAACACATTCATACATGTAATTAAGCGTGCTTGATTCCAAAAATAATAATTCAGCGTTTTTATTAAGTTTATCATAGACATACTCTGAAATTTTTTCCAATTAAGGGTTTTAATTTGAATTACTCTATCAATACCTACCAAAACAATGTACATTGAAGCAAACTGTTAATCCCAAATTGACCTAGTTATTACCGGCTATTTATCGACAGTATCGCCAGGGAAACATAACCAAATACCCATTTCTATACAAGCCTCTCATGAGCAATTTGTCCAGCTTGTAAAGAGCTCTCAGCTCAACTAAACTGAACTAGTACCGTCGGCAAAAAAACCCCCGAGTTTCTACGAACTTTCTTTTTTCCGGAAACTAGCTTGAGGGCACTTGGGGAAATTATTTCGTCCGGGGTAAAGTACGTATTTATTTTTCATGCCTATTTACCCGGCAACTCGAGTTTCTAGTTACTGCGAATGTATTTTCGCTGTAACATTTGATGGAGATATGTTTTACAAAATTAACATTTTATATCTTGCGCGGATTCGTGTTAGTCTTTTGCTATATTTATTTGGATTGTTAATGATCATTTGCATATTTCAAACATTTCTTAACGAGGTTAATAACAAAGTAATTGAAAGTAAAGTGTTTCTTGGAGGTAATTGTTGCAAATACATGTACTTGTCAAATAGATCTCATGACAAATCGCAATGGATATAAGAGAAGAATCTTAGTATAAACTACTGCATCTTTACAAAATTAATACGGAATGCTGTTAATAGTCTACGCTGCAACGAAATAATTTTTGTTTTAACAGAATACTTCTATATAATATAACCTAAAAGATCGATATAAATCTAAACGTTATAAACAACTGCTTCTTTGCCACATAATACCCTAGGGCCTAGACTGATAATAATGCCCATTACTACAACCGTCCTTGCAACATAGACGACCTTTCAGCAAAGACGACAATTTTCACATAAACCACGATTCCTATGAATAAATTACACATATGCATAACGATGTCTCGAAGTCAAGGCTAGAATCGTATTTGTCATGTATATACAGCTTTAGTATTGATTTTTTGAGACAATTATTAAGACGGATTTTTATCAAGTCGTTCTTCTAAATGGCCAAATGATGAAAGAGGCACGCCTGTCATTCCTTTCATAGCAATTTATACATTTTTCTTCCGTAATTCGCGGACACAAAAGACTATTGTCAGCACAAAAGAAAACTGTTTTCTTACCACTTTCTATTTGGTAAGAGCAGTATTTTAATTATATTTTTTTGGTGTCACAATTTGAAATAACGACCTAAAATTCTGAGTAAAACAATGCGTTTGAAATACAAGATCCTCACAAGAGCTTAATTGCAGTAGCTTTTAATTTTATACTTAAGAGAATCTTTAAATGAAATAAACACTATATTATGAATTGAGAAAAGAGCTCAGCACTAAATAACCGAAACACGAGCAAAGTAAATAATTTCACATGAATAATGATTAAAATCCTACAAAATTTTCGACACTCGCTCTATAAATATTAATTCGATGCATGTGTATGTGCAAGTTAAACATTTTGCACCCTCCGTACATGTATATTAATTTGAGCTGATTTAATTACCTTTTAGTTCGGAGAGTTTTAGTTTATTAATAAACTACGGAAAAGTGAAGAGCCTGGTTGCTATGGGAATTTACTACGACTAATGGATATTAAAACTATGTTAAAGTGAAAATTACTGTATCAATATTAACATTTAAGAAATTATAACGTACGCTAATTTATTTTTTAATTTATATGTTAAAAACTTTTTCATTTTGTTGGTTTTAGATGCTTTACTAATTTCTTTGAATTATTTATCTCAATTTTTACTTTTATCAATAAAATAATTGCTTCAAATAAACAACATTTAAAGCTCACTTTGAGCTCCATTTTTAACCAATCATTCAAAACATTAATTACTTATAAAGACTAAATAACATTAAACCAATTAAAACAACCTTCTAAAACTTATCAAGTACAACACTTTCGCAATGATAAAAAAATAAAAAATACACGAGAGGTAAAAGCCCTTTATATTATACAGGTAACAATCACATCTCCCATATGGGCTGATATTGATTTTACGTGACACACCCTGTTTACATCGCGTCTTTTTGGGGTACCGTGAGCAAAAATTTAGAGGAACACCGCACTAAGTTTGGTATATTAAAAAGAAGTAGTTTACTTACGTATGTAATAAATGGTGCAGTTTAAAGCTGAAGTAATTTACATTAAAAAATTACTACCTTTTACTAATGTAAACTTTACTTTACTGTATGAAACATGATGTTAGCGATTTAAAAAAAAAGGAAGATCATAAGATCATTTCATAATCATCGAGTTTATCTTTAATTATTGTACAAAAATCAAAATACAACTGAAACAATTAAACTAAAACCTAAATCTGTTAATAAATCAATATAAAGTAAGCATATCCAACGAATCAAAAAGGAAAAGGTATAATTCTTATTAACATTTGGAAGTATGTACAAATTCCCGATGTAGTATAACATAGTATTAAATTATGTGTGTTATAACTAATAGGTACATAGATATAATAAAAACAAATACATACAAATAATGCAATTGAGTATTTGAATTAATTTTTTTTTTGTGATAAATGGAAAGATTATATATTAGTTTTATAACAAAACTGTTTTTATTTTATTTTTTTTTTTTGCAATAATTCAAAAGTTATTTCAAAATAAAAATTAGTCTTTGAATCCAGTACCGAAAACGCGCCGACAACTCCCGAAGCGTCGCCCGAGCGCGTGTGACGTCATAATGTTAGTTTTCACTCATTGCAGTTGATAGAAAAATAAATATAGTTTGAAAAACTAAAAAACACGCTTTCAAGATAGATACTTACAACTAAAAAGTAGAAAATAATTCTTAATCTAGGCATCAAGCAATAACCAATACATAATATTTTTGTGGAAAAAGCGTGGGGCGCTTTTCATGAGCTGATCGTATAATAGATAGGTATCTTCATTCTACATGGCCACCCCACGCTTTTTTCACAAATATTGGGTTGAAATCGTGTGTAAAGAAGTCACACATTGTGTGGCCATCCTTATCAGGATAATAAGATAAATAATTCATGAAATTATTGTATTGTTACCGGGTTTTTATAAGTATACAAAATTTAAATTAAATCCGTCGGTTTATAGTGGGTCTAAATCGAATCGAAAGGAGAATTGGTCACATACAAACATATGTTTTAAGCTGATAGCGATCCTTATCAGGATAAAAGGATAAATTTATGATATTATTGTATTGTCGTCGGACCTTGATAATCAGTGTTCAAAATTTGAACAAAATCCGTCGGTTTTAAGTGGGTTAATAATAAATACAGTGTTTTGATCTATTTAATTTTGTTGTCATTATAAAATTATATATTAATTATATTAATTGTTAATTATATTATTTAAATTTATATTGGAAATGGCGAACCTCAAAAGTTATCGTTTTGTACCATTATGTACGAATACTACAAAGGCAACTCCTGACAAAAATCGGTGATCATAAATATATCAACATCAAGAATATTATTTTAGGAACTAACTAACTAATGCGGAACCAACTAACAAATCGTATTTTAGCAATAAATTTTCAATATAGTAGTTTCAATAAATTTTCATTTGTCTAGTGCTAGTCACGTGTAATAGCCGTAAACGCTGTACTGCAGTGAATAGCTATAACATTATGACGTCACAACTATAGTGACCAGTCATGGCGCGTTTGTAGTCACGTGATTTGAATTTAAATTTCATCAATTTTTAATTGCTTATAATTAACGGAAAAAATTTTTTTTGAAGTTTTTTGCATTAAATATCAATATTATTAATAATAAAGTTTTAAAATACATAAAAAAAATCAATAATTTTTTTTTATTCAAATACTCAATTCATATTATACCTAACCTTTTTATCATCAATAATAAAACATGGACTATTTCTCAATCATCCAAAAGGGTTTTCAAGCGCTTGTTTTTAAGGTTGATTTTCCATTGTCAGACTGTTATCTAAATAATAAATATCCTACCCATCTCTTTCTTTTGTTTTGAAATATATGAGGTATTCCTTTTATTTTTTGGTATTCGAAATGGACTTTTAAAATGATATCAACGAAATTTTCAGTGTTTAAAATAATAGATAGCTTTTAAAAGTTAAATTTATACTATGCTAGTATTGTAAACGAATATTTTAAAATAAAAATGTGATCGGGTTTTAAGGATACGAAACACGGAAGAAAGTATACGGAAAACAATCAATGTAGATTTTATAGTTTGCCCTAAGTTAGCCTTAGTAAAAAAATATGTTACGTCCGATTCCTAGACGTATTGCGCGTTTGAGAAATATACAGATACTAGCTTACCGCCCGCGGCTTCGCCCGCTTTGTCTAAAACCTAATAAATTATATACTAAAACCTTCCTCTTGAATCACTCTATCTATTAAAAAAAACACATCAAAATCCGTTGCGTAGTTTCAAAGATTTAAGCATACAAAGGGACATAGGGACAGAGAAAGCGACTTGGTTTTATACTATGTAGTGATTAAAGGAAGGACTTCAGTTTTTTACCATATTTCCACGGACATAATCGCTAAATTGTAATTTTCGGTAACACATCAATTAAATCCTTTATTACCATTTGTAACTCAACATTAACACATTCATTGGGCATATGACCATTACGCTTCACATACAATTAAAATAACATGAAACTGTCCACTATAAATTCATTCAATTCAAACCAATATTACATTTAATGAATTATTTATAAAATATCGCACATTTCCGTAGTTGGAAACACATCTAGCTTCATTTAAGCAACACTGAACATTGAGAATCTTTTACTTTCATATATTTCAAATTTACGCTTTAAATATTATGTATGGTGATATTAAAAATATATTAGGTATGTTAAAATAAGCTTCGACTAAATATATTGTCTCATCTATACTAATATTATAAAGCTAAAGAATTTGTTTGTTTGCTTGCTTGAACGCGATGATCTCAGGAACCTCGAGTTCGAATTGATAAATTATTTCACTGTTAGATAGACCACTTATCGAGACAGGCTATAAAGCATCATGCTTGCCAATAGGAGCTGAGCAATGCGAGTAAAACCGTGGGGCACAGCTACAGCTAGTAGGCAATAAGAATCGTGACATTCTGAACCTTAATATTAATAAAATAAACATGTAAATATTAGAACCCATTATTTTCACTATTAAACGAATTTACAAAGCAGTATCAAGATTAGAAATTACTGCGATGTTGTAAACAAAAGATACGGCACACAATATTGGAATGTTTTCCAAACAAACTGTTTATATTAATCGTTTGTCCAATCTAGTTTGTTTATAGACCGGGAGATATTGACACAAAATTTCGAGTCATTTGTAACAGGATGGCGGTTCTACAGGGTTCTTAGTACGCAATGACAAAAAGAAAAATGATGGTGTGAACGCTGGTACCGGCGGCTTAGTCGCGTGGGCGTTAGTCGAACTCGTCGGAAAATAGCGAAAGTCAAACGATTTGTAACAGTATGGCACTTATTTTTCCTGTAAGTTTGAGGATCAACAAATATAAATACAAAATTTCAAAGATCTAGGTGTTGGAAATTTTCACTTATATAAATTAATAATAAATTAATTTTTCAAGTATGACAGCACTTTTCCCCCTACTAGAAGTATGGCAAATATAATAATGGTCACATTTTATCAAATACTCTCCAAAAATCCAAATGCAATACTGGTACAAAAAGTTTGGCGAAATAAAAAATTTTTGCAGATTTTCGGCGGTATGGCGACCATTTGGAATCGTCCGAAAAGTATGGCATGGCGATTTTCGTAAATGGCTGCACGACGATGGTTACCTGTGCAAAAGTTAGCCTGGTACAAATGGTTGAATAATTGTTTTATTTAAATCAACACATTCGCGTCGGTATGGCGGGCGGTAAGTCACACCGGAAAAGTATGGCATGACACTACCGCCTACTTCTTTTTTATGGGCAATCGGTAAATTCTAAAATTTTTGTGTTACAAATCGTTTGACTTTCGCTATTTTTCCGACGAGTTCGACTAACGCCCACGCGACTAAGCCGCCGGTACCAGCGTTCACACCATCATTTTTCTTTTTGTCATTGCGTACTAAGACCCCTGTAGAACCGCCATCCTGTTACAAATGACTCGAAATTTTGTGTCAATATCTCCCGGTCTATTATACTTTATGGAATAAAAAAGATTATAGATATAAATAATAACTAATTATCTACTTTTACATATTTAAAGCTATACTAACCAACTTATTATATTATTTATTGTTTTAACAACGCATATATTGTAAATAATATTTTTTGCATAACCGAAACCCATGATGGTTTCAGATTTCAAATGCAAAATAAATTATCAAAATTGGTTCACCCAATCAAGTGTTCTTGTATAGCAAACCCAAAACATATACCGTTGAGAACCCCGAGAATCTTTTTTTAAGTCGATTGACAATGATAGGACCTCATCCTAGTTAATTTTATAATTTTATAACTTCATTACAAGACCATTAAGAAATTATTTTTTCCAATAATATTCATACAAAACAAATGCCAAACGGAATAAAGCGAAGCGTTTAATATCATTAAAAACCGCCATTATTGAAAAAGTCAGGCCGATACGATAACCCAATTCGCCTCCATTAAGGGACGAATCGGAGCGCGGGCCAATTTATATTATTAAATGTTATAGATTCAATATTGAATACTGGTAGGTAATTTTGTTATCTATGGTCATTAAAGACGTCTATAATTATTTATTTTTGAGATTAAATTGTGAATTCGCTCATAAATACGTATGTTATAGTAAATATTTAAATGATTTCATAAGTGTCAAGAATTGAGATTGTCACTCAACATACAATAAATAATAAAAAAACCAAACCATCAAAGATAACAACATTCACTAAAAACCAAACTTAAGTAAATATTTAAATTAATTATTCACAATATTGTAATGAATTTGATGCATAAACGAATGAACGAAATAGCCGAAAAACGGAGAAAAATTATCGGTAAGTACACATTTTCGGCTTTTACAAAGTACGAAATTAAAATTCCTAATTCCCCAAAGGTTTAGTACAAATTTTAGTAAGATATTGGTTTGCGTACTTGCCAAGTATAGTCACTTTTACGTAAAAAAGTACCGTACATTAAAAATTACGACTACATGACTATGTTATATAATATTATTATACTTATACTTAATTAAATTATTATAATTTTTAAGCTATTATAATATTATTTATTATATTCAAATTTATGATTTATATGGCCCGGCCCATTCACAATTCACATTGTTTTCAAACTAAGAGCAAGCCACTTACAGCGACTCGAGAGGGTCGCGACTACTTAACTTAATAAACAGCCACTTAAATATTGCATTTTTATTATATCTTATAAAATATAAGAAAAAGCAATGTTTTATATTTTGTGTTTGATTTGGATTGTATATATTTGGTTTACAATAACGATCTCAATCACAAAATAATAGGTACTAAACTTAAATATTAGTTTCTAGGTACGGTTTTTGTTTAACTTACCAAACCATAAATATTTTTGTTGACTATAGAAATATCAATCCATCCAAAAGTTCCCAATTTATAATCAACAGAAAATTCCTACAAAAACAAAAAATAATACAGGTGAAACTACAATTACATTTCATCTATGTTTTTCGCGCCAATGTGTTTGAAATACAGATAAAGCAATTTTCATCACACACAGCACCATAGCCGTACTCCCTCTACGACCATAGCACATCACAGATCTAGTACAACTAGATCTGTGTAGCACATTAATCGTATTCCGCACAGATAATAACATCATGCTCATTGTTATGTCAATTACATTATGGTGATGCGTTGATGCCTGTTCGCCTGTCTCATCCAGTTGAAACTGACAAATTCACAATTCATTTCGCATTTCGCATGAAATAATTCAATTAAATAACATGTGTGCGATCTAATAAATAAATATCGTTTTTTAATAAATAATAATTAATGTACTTTATTGCTCTGAGCACTGGACACTGGCAGAATCCGTCTCTACTGGGATCGGAAAGGCCATAAACAAAAAAGAAGAAGAAGAACAATTGACATAAAACAAATGTCATTAGTGTCACAGATGCAATCAAACGTCAAGAACAGATAATAAAATATTTAACGTGATTATCACGCAGCACGTGCTTACCACAAATGAGGCTCATTTGTCACGCCGTCCTCATCAATCATGTGACGAGTTTTATGCTTACCTATATGTTAAATTTACCAGGCTGGATATATTACAAATGTATCCGAATTTGTTGTATGAATAAGCGATTTATTCGCATACTATTATGGGATTCCGTTAACAAGGCTATTGAATGACAATTAAATTTGTATGTGAATGGAAATGTGGATTATTTTACACTGTCCTTTTAATTAAAACTAGTCTTTTAGCATAATATGCAATGTTTATTTAAAAATGTGTGAGAATTGGTGAGAATTAAAACGAAATGTCATCGATGTTCCATTTCCGAACTGTTCTTTTGACATTAGACTAGGCTGTATGCGCGAAGCCCTTTGCTTTTCCATCTGCGTTTTGTACAGTCGCTTCCACAGTTGAGTAAAGTATCGTTTAGTGGAAAAGTGTCTATCCAAGGTCCCGATTAATGAGAGCTGTGGTGTCGTATTCCGCTCGCATGTACCGCACTGCGGCTGCCTGCGTCATGCGCCGGTGCGGTGCGGTTAGGCCCGGTGTATACTCAGCATCTCAAAAATAGTACTGCATTTAGAGTGATGGATGAATGATAAATAAATAGATGATGCAAAATTCTATGAATTTTAAAATTTTTTATAATTGACGGCGAGTGCAAGGTATCGTTTGTGTATCATGACGAAATCGTATTAATTTATGAATTTATTAAATAATGGATTTGAAGTATATGTTACGCTAAAATAATAAAATAAAACGTCAAATATAACCACAATATCATAACCACATACGAACCGAATATCAATAATATTATGTTTACAAAAAAAATAAATTCTATTCTAATATCATTAACTTTGCAATAATTGTTATAATAATAGAGCGTATACTACGCATCCTACGCTACCGTAAACTTATGATACCTACCTAGTAACCGAATTTTCCATATCTATTTATTTTTTAATTTCCCACGCGTCATGTGTCCAGAGCCTAGCAATCAACTTTAACGGACGATGAACGAAGCTCTTATACTTAGATAAAAGCTACTCCGCAAAAAGAGCATTTCTAGTTCTATCGTCGATTAATCAATGAAGTGTACTTCGTTTCCAGCGGAATGCGAATTTAAACAGCATTTTCCATTTAATTATTCTGGCTGAATTAATAACTTTTAAATTAAGAACGTTTTAATGATTCCAATTTTAATAGATAACAACTGACAAATTCCAAATTTTATAGATAACAACTGTCAAATTTTATTTATACAACTTAAATATTATCGTTAAAATTAACTAAGCACGAATTATGAACCATTAGATCAAAAACTTAAAAATCAACTAGAATTAAATTATATATTTCATTTTATTGATACATTAATATACATTTTCTTTAATGACAAAAATGGTTAATGGTCAAAACAACTAAGAACTGATAACAAGGTTTAAATCTTTTTGGTAGTCAATTCAAAATATTCAATTTCAGTATTTTCTTATTCATTTTTCTTTAAAAGCACACATGAATAAAAAATCGCTGACAATTTGAAAAAAGAAACCTTGTTATATATTTCACTACAGATTTTTTAATAAAATTGAGCACGCACATAGTTGACCTGTATGTATAATATATTTTATACAATCTTAACCTGAGCTAAAAACACGACGGGCTAAGACAAGAATATTTTGTATAGCTTAAAAGTTATCTTTTTTTTCGGTTTAGAAACAGTCATTTGATGCTAGTTTTAGCCAACGGTTTTGTCTGTGCCTATATGATTCACACATGTGGTCAAATTGTGAGTCTGTACAAAATTATACATCCTACATCCTACATTATAAATGCGAAAGTTTGTGAGGATGTGTATGTGTGTGTTTGTTACTGTTTTACGCAAATACTTCTGAACTGATTACAATTAAATTATGTACACATATAGAGGGTAACTTGGATTAACACATAGGATAGGTTTATCCCGGAAATCCCACGGGAACGGGACCTAAGCGGGGTTTTCTTTGAAAACGCGTTCGAAGCCGCGGGCGGAATGCTAGTATCTAATAATCGAAACAAATAATATTAAACAATAATAAGTTTTGCCGTGAAAATATACCAATCCATCCTTAGAACATTTCGCGTTTATAATATTAAGCATTTTATTAAATTTTAGCTACTTATTAATACTTTTTACGCTTCATAATATTATATCCTAAGGCATACTCCATTCCTATCGTCCTTTATACAACAAAAAGGCTATTCCTTACTAAAGAGGTAATGCTAATTACAGAAAAATGGAATAGAGACTGCGCTGTTCCTCTGACTTTTCTTCCGGCTGCAAAGAATGCAACGATATATTTTATACTGTGGTATGGTTTAAATAGGTTTGATACGCATATAGTTTGTCATCATAATAACTTAAATTAATATCATATTTTAAAATATATTTTGGCATTTAAAGATAGCTATTATAACGGGAATTAGTTAAGAAACTGACTCCATATTGGTGAAACTCAATTATTATGTATTGTTACTAGATATTAAATAACGTTAAATTTTGTTAAAATAGTTCAAAAAAATTAAAATTGATTCCTTATTACACATTTAATTCGTGATACGACATTAGAAAATTCCTTAAAAAATTTGCCCTTTACTCAATTAATGGGTCCGTTAGCACGTGTACGTGTGTGTTTGCGTGTTTTGATTGATTTGTTCACAATTTAATATGTACAAGCTGTGCACACAGCTAGTACATGCTAAATTATGTACTTGCTGTGCCCCGCGGTATTACCTGCATTGATCAGCTCCTATTGGTCTTAGCGTATATCCTTCCTCTATAAATGGACTATCTAACCATGATATAATTTTTGAAATCGGACCTGTGGTTTTTGAAATTAGCGCGTTCATGCAAACAATTCAAATTTATGATATTAGTAAAGATTTAAACCTTAATGTACAATTTGGTTTATGAACTTCTATTTAAACAATTCCAAAGCAAAATTATAAATTAAATTCAACATAAGCTATGATAGCTACATTCGATAGCTAAAGAACTTGACCTTCTGCCTTCGTGAGTGGTAACAATTTATCACAACGATGGATAGCCGAGCCGACTTAAATGCGGTAAGGTAAGGACATGCCTTGGAATGAACGCCTTTTGGGAATGTTCGATCCGTTTTTAAACGATGGTGTAAGATATACCTACTATTGTTATAAGAATTTTGCGAGTACTGTGGTTATTTGAACAGGTAAATTATTACAGAAGTATTCAAAATTAATACCCTATTATTTAAAGAATTTGGTTTTGTTTTACCCACGAGGGAGTGGTAAGACCGAATTCAATCAAATTAAGGTCATATCATATTAAATTGTAATTGTATTATGTGATTATTTTCAAGGTATGAACTTGCTTTTTGTTTTAATTGACTTTTTGCATGTCACATTTTTCACATGAATAAAAGATTAAATTTTGATAAATTTTATTTAACATAAAAGTCACAAAAAACAGACTGACATAATGACAGAAAATTAACAGTTAAAAATTACCTGGTAAAAATAACCTTAAAACTTTATATAGGACGGACAAGATCTAGAAATAAACTGGAAAGTCTAAATTTGCAAACGAATTCTATTAATATTGTGATAAAAACGAAAGTTCGTATCGAACGTGATTGTTTAACTTTTATAAAAAAACAATTTGTATCAATTTGGATGATTTTATAAGTATTTGAGTGTTCTTTGAATTACTTAAGACCATAGAGCTTTTTGCAATAGATAAGAATATAAAGAACAATGTATTATTAAATAATTCCATTCGCTTTTGGCTCCAAAAAGCCCTTTTTTGTCTAACATCTCTTATTAAAATGAAAGAAATATTATTTATTTTAAGACATGTGTTTTAATGAAAGGCAATGTATGCATTTTCTGGAACTTTTCACATCTATCTTGCCCTGGCTTCACGCTTGTTGATCCGGAAAAAAATCAGCCTACTAACACAGCTTTACCTCGGTAAATGTAAGATTTTTTACGTGTAAGTAGATCAATATCCATCATCAATTGTTTAATAATATTGTTTATCAATCTTAATGTTTTTAATTTATATCGTAACAATCAAAAATATTTCCTCGTTATTAAATTAGTATCTATGAGTATAGACAACTAATATAACTAGCCTATGATAGTTACGTTATGGGGAAATACGAAAACAAACAAAGCTATAATGCGGCCAGAAGGTCACAATATATCATCTTGTTTACATGTTGTGAACAGCAAGAGCAGTGACGTCATACAATTACGCATTTACAAACTAAACCAAACAGTGGTCACTTAAATAGAACAAACATAAATAAACAAAAGTACGATAATGATCAGTAGAGAATTTCCCATCCCGTAAACAAGAGTTAGAGAGATCAAAAACTCTTCTAAAAGTCTGTTGAATTTAGGGCCGATTTTTCAATGCTTGGTTAAAACTTATCCGTCCAATAAAGTATAACACGATAATATTAAAATGTCACGTAAACTGTCAAATACGGGCAATTAGAATTCGTTTTTAAAATGGTAGTTTTATACATTATTCGACGAATAAGTTTTAACCAAGGATTGAAAAATCAGCCCTTAATCATTAAAAGTACGTATGCCGAGTTTATAAAAATAAAACAAACATGTTTTAAACAGCTCTTACTCATCAAGATGACAATAAAACGATGATTCAAATTATAGATATTTAATGTATCACAGATTTTTCACATACTAAATTAAAACTTTAATTAGTGAACTTTCATATATTTATCCGTATGTCTTTTGGGATTATCTAATATAAGCTCTACGCAACTTTCAAAAAGAATTAACAAGAAGCTAAGTTATCAATCAATGTATGAAAATCAGTGGACAATCAAATTTTCTTAAATGTCCTTAGATTCTCAAATCAGTCGATATTATCCATTTTGTACCGAAAAGTTAATTTTAATTATTTTCTTTGTAATAACTCTGTGTAATATTATGTTATCGGTACAAACAAATGTATTTTCTTTCCTTCTTTCTTATATATTCCCACGTTTTCTATTCTATCGCCTCTCAAACATATAAAATGTACTTTCAAAGAATAAATAATAGAAAAAATTCGATCACGAGGCGAGACTCGAACCCGCATCCTTTCACGCCAATCCGGGGCGGATGCCTGACCAACTCTTGAATTTTTTCTATCTATATAATATATAAAACTCAAAGGTGACTGATATAGTGATCTATCAACGCACAGCCCAAACCACTGGACGTATCGGGCTGAAATTTGGCATGCAGGTAGATGTTAGGACGTAGGCATCCGCTAAGAAAGGATTTCCCGAAATTCTTGCGGGAATGGGGAAAAACGGGGATGCACGTACAAAGTCGTGGGCGGAAGCTAGTTCTTTATAAATTTATATTAATAAAGCATTTGAATGCCATAAAACCAAACATATCAAATTCAAAACACGAGTATCTACTCGTAAGCTATTGTCAAATACAGTTATAATAAAATGTCGTTCACAACGGATACGTGGTGATATATTCAATCTGTTCAATTACGAATTGACGCTTTGCCGACCAATTGTGTATCATGACAAAATCGCTGTCACATGATGCTGTGTACTTGTGTTTTGCGAATATATATTTTATAAAGAATATGTGTTAGTAAGACCACTTGTAACTCAAGAACGACAGAAGGAATTGTAATGGTCTTTTCCTTGTTAATTACTCAAACTTACTAAAAAGTTTAACCGGGCGGAGCTAAGGAGAGCTAGTTTAATATTAAAGTAAAATAAATTCGACACACCTTTCTAACTTCTGTCGCTTTAAGGAAAGTCATTAAAACATAATAATCTAATTTTTAACACAGTATAGTACCTTCATTGTATATATTTTCCACACTCCTTGTATATGAGAAATAGAGATAGGTTAGTCTTTCATATTAAAGTAACCAAGGAATATGTTTTCATAATGTTACATAAGCTGCTATTACAAAGAAACGATAGATATATTGTACAACTTTGATCCACTACAAAGACGTGAGTTTCATACGACTTAATATAAGAGTAATCTAATTTACATCTATACTTAGGAATAATAAATTGAATTAAAATGCAGGCATATAGCTTACGACAAGCTAGATGTTTTTAAATTAGTTATTCAATTGTTGATTACATTACGAATTACAAAACAACAGTTTATAAAAACTCGATACAAAAAATATGAGATTTGTTGTTACAAAGGACGTTATTGACTCATTTTCTGGATGAATTGTACAATATTTATGATCTTTACAAGTATAACGTAAGAAAATATATTAACATCCGTGCAATAAATAAAAAAAAACATACTGTCCTGTTCCAAAATATTCCTTAAAATATCAAACTAATCCCATGATAGGATCAAGCAATAAAACGTTAGTATTTTAAACGATGAAAATAAATTATCCGAATGCGATGGTTTTCACTAAAACCACTTATTATGTGAGTTACAACCGAGATATCCTTGGCATTTCTTCTTTGATATGAATCTGCCCCATGGCCTACAAAACCAGCGCCTATATTTAGTTTTAACAAATAGGCAATTAAGGCATTCACTATCTAAAATCTAAAGTTTATCTTTATTATTCCTTGTCTTAATCACTTATCACCTCAGCTTTTACACGAACTTTAGTAACGTATTTGCAACATCGATGCTTTCTCCTGCATTATTGCTTATTGTGACGACAAAAAAGTTCTAAAGCTTAAAACATGTAATATTGTGAATAAAAATTATTTAATATCATATGATTTAATATATAGTTATGACATTGATAATCAAATAGATACCCAATATCATACATAAATCTATTTGTTCGTAGCATCTCTACATGTACTCTTCACTAAAAACTTTCATACTTCTCTCTTCAGCTACATCTAAGCGGCTATAAAAACACTTAAAACTACTATCCAAGCACATCTCCATATAATGTCATCAAAACCTTACACTCAACTGAGAAAAGATACTCAAAATTGCACATCCCTTCTACTTTTCAAGCACGTTTCCATATGACGTCATCAAACTTCTACTTTCTCTCCACGTCTCCACATGACGTCACCAAAAGCCTTACACTACCACGTGGTAATCAGCTGTAGCGTGGGCAGAACCGTCTACCGAAACACGCGTGGGCGATCGTCGCGACAGCGGTCATTAACACGTCATACTTTCATGAGCATATTCACAATGTTTCTAACGCTGCATACAAACGTTT
>CAJQZM010036379.1:0-21701 GCA_907164665.1 Colias nastes
AAGTTTGAGAAAAAATGGACAGTGGCGCTTTTGCTTTTAGCCCCCTCTCAGTCTGTCTGTCTGACTGTACGAATGTGCCCCGCGTACGAATGGTGACCACTTTCCCCTATAGGAGCTTAAAAATACAACTAACTATAATATCTATTAATTCTAACTTTACTAGTAATTGGCACGGAAGATAAAACTTTTCTCTTCAGACACAAATCATTAACTTGAAGAGAAAAATTTCGCTCGAATTAAGTTACAATTTTATAGACTTTAGGTAGATGTAATAAACTAATTAATAACTCAATATTACTTTAAAGTTTAACTGCTCACTGTAATAGTTCGATTTTTTATAGAAATTTGATTCGCTCTGTACTACAAAATAATAGCCGTGATAAAAAAAAAAACTTCTGTTTTAAAACTTAGAATGGTATTTTACCAAAACGTTAGATAAAATAATGATTTCATTGCGATTGATATGCAAGTAACGCTACAATTAAGTACTGTGTTATTACAAGGCAAGTTGTGAGCAACATCTGTTGCTAAACAAATTTAAATGTACACAATTTCATAAAAACAGCGTTGATTTATTATGTGATATGAGAAAACCAAGGCTTGCAATTTGCATGGAATCATAATGGATGAACAATTAGCATTTGGATAGGAATATTAACAGCTCTATGTGATATTTTCATAATTAATATACAGTTATTTCCTAATTAGAATAAAGAAATAAAATATGCACAATTTGAAAAAAGAAACGTAAAGTAAGCTTAGCTTAGTAATGCGCTCCAACACATTTCAGGGACTTTATAAAGGAATGCACTGCTTGTCTTTGTGTTGAATATTTATTGTATTTATGGTCACCGCCGCGTTTTTCGTTCGGAAGTCTACCATTCGCAAAGAAATTTCTTATTACATACTGGACGCGGTATTTTGTGATTCCAAGTGTATTTAATTTTCCTTTTGGCAAACTGGTATGATTTATTTTTTGTATATAATGTATACTTTATAGCAAAGTCTCTGCCTTTTCTCACATTTTTGGTCGGTCGCTTCCTGTTAGTTTTATTTACCGAACAACATTTTAATATGAGAGCGTCCTGATTTTTTTTATCGTGTAGCATAAAAAGCTCGGTGGAAATCGAATTGATCTTTAACACGAAGCTTTTTACACCTAAAACTTTTGCTATTGTGATTGCAGGTAATTTTACCAGCCAACGACTGCGACGAGTACCTAGGACAAAATTGAAAATATTCCCGTTCTATAAACGAAGAATGCTCTAATATACGAATCTTTAATATTGTTGAATATTTCCTTTGGAATCCCAGGTGGCTACTCCACTGTCCTTGTTTTTACTAGCTGCCAATCGAACGTCTTGTCTTAGAAGGTTGCATATATGCGGACGATGACTTATAAAATAGACTCAAACAAAAGTATCTTGCCTCTTTTGCCCATTTCGATTTGTCATCTTTTTTTCTTAGTTGCATGATTTTGAGACGTCACTTTCGATATCATTTAAACTGATGATGTTATCATCAAGCTGCATCTTGGCTTGGAGGCGCCTATTCTGAGCTTGAAGAGCTTTATTTTTTCTTAATAAACTGCGGCCCCTTTTCCTTCAAGCTTGTCCTTTTTGGGGTGGCCGTTGGATTATTTTCAAATAAACACCTTCGTGACAATCGTTTCTTGGGGCCTTTAAAATTGCATTTTCTTGACATATGCGTCGTCGGGGGGGCATTGAATGTACCACGTCAGCTGACAAATCATTTTAAATACTTATTATTTTTTTCGAGGTGTCGTTCGCTTGCGCAATTTAACTTAAAACCTAGGCCGATCACGTTTTTACTGAGTAGGTAGTATATTTTAATTATAATGTTTACATGGATAAAACCTTCTCTGTTTATAGTGGTCCGAAGCGTTTGATGTAACAAGCTGCTACAGCTCAATTTTTGATCTTGCTCAATCAAAAATTGAGCTGTAGCAGCCTTGTGGTTTGGAATGTGCCTTGTGCCTTTGTAATTATAATTAGCAATAAAATAATTACCAAATATGTATATAAAATGAACTTTTAAATACGCCTGCATAAAAACATATGTAATTTTGCAGCCAGTCCTAAGCCTGGGCAAAGTATTAAGGAAAGTTCAGTTTATTTTCGTGGTCGATTATTATCAAAGTCGTTTTACGCACAACATTAATTAACGAAACAACGCCATATTCTCACAATGAGTTTGTTTCGTTACAACCGCAAAACGAACTTATTTTAAGAGAATTGATGTCTTATTTTATTTATTTATTTATTTATGACACTTCATTGTACATGTAAGAGAAATTTAAAATAAATGAATACATAAAATTGAAAAGTGTACAATAGGCGGCCTTTTTGCTTAAAAGCAATCTCTTCCAGGCAACCATAAAAATAAAGGACATGTAAGACATTGTTAAAAAGCGAAGGCGCATCAACAAGATAAAAAATTGCCGATGGTTGTGAAATAGATAGTTTTGAAAATAGACGGTTTTGACAACGTTGTGAGGACGCTGGTAACATTTATTACGTTATATGCAAAACGCGCAACGACACCTCACTATTCAAAGCTATATGAGTCAGGGATACATATTTTAGTTTTACATCCCTAGGTACATGCGATGTTTTGTTTCTTTTTGCTCAGAAAATATAAATACGAAAAAATTAGGCTATTCTACAACAGGGCGTTAATTTTCGTTAGATGTAACTTTGAACCTCAGATTAACCTAATGCTATGTCTTTAGTGATGTAGCACATCAGCCTTGTTATCGATAATAAAGTGATAGTTAACAAATAAATATATAGTACCTAATACAGTGGTAGGCTCGTCTGAAACCGTAACAAACTGTTGAGTCAACGGAAGACTATAGATACATAAAGAAATAAAAATATATTGTTTACTTCACTATTCAATTATTAACAATACGATTAATGACAAATAACTTTCCATTTACTGTCCGGAAAAATGAAGAAACTTATTTAAAAATTGTCTCTTTGGGGTTATTTTGTTGGCCTTTTTTGTGTAATTATTTATGCGGATATCCATGTACTTTTCCAATACACATTTTATTAATTGAATTATGTGGTTATACCTACATTGGAGACTGATCATACTGATGGAAGTTTATCTCATCAAATAGTTTAAGTCCGAGAAAATGTCTCATAGTTTTTATAATAAATTGGCATTTAAATGTTTTACTTGCAATAACTGACTTGTCAATGACAGTATATTCAGCAACGATTCTGTCTTTTGAATATTTTGATCATTTCTGTACTGCGTATAAGAAGACCTCCAGTCTCCATTGTCTCTTAACTTAATGAATTCGATATCTTCATCCCCGTAATGCTTATGCACATGTGTCACACTACCCTTACTTTCGCATACCTGTGATGCAAACTCGGACATTTGACTGAAATCTGCATATGAGTCATTTAATAGATCATCTTCAGCGCCGTCATTATCATAATGTGGTGCTACTGTAGTAATATTTATTCGATCGACAGCTAAAGAGCAACTTACGACTGCCACGTTTTCTAGCGCTACACAGTTTCCACTGCCAAAATCCTTCAGTTCTACGTGGGCAATTATTATTTTATAAATTGATTGAAACTAACGCGCTTTTGGGTTGTTTTTTTTATTATTTACAAACAGATCGCATGCTGGGTTGTTTTTTGCCTCCTCTACATATCGACGGATGTGTCGGCAGACGGATCCGCAACCATATCTTCGGATAAATTGCAATCCGTCCACACATTCTGTGCTCAATCGTGAAAGACGTAACTCGTGCCGCAAAAAAATGGATATAGAATCAGTAGCGGCTGCTGCTATATACTTAATTATACAAACGACTATTGTCTAAAAAATGTTTCGACTGAAGGATGTTCCCCATTTAGTAAAGCTTTCATAATGTCTGGAGGATCATGGAGATTTTCAATGAGCACTTTGCCACTTTTTTGGTTCTTGCTTGCCATTTGAAAGCATTACAAAATTGACAACATACCACAATACCTCATATAATGGCGAATTCAGAGTAATCAATTCTGGGTGAATACGAATAACCTGATTTCTCTTTGTTCGCCCATGAAAGGTTTTCTATCTCCGCCCCTCTTTCTTGGTATTCTATCGACCTTGACACCATTCTATTGATTGTATGTGCAACTCGATCGGCATTTAGCCGAGACTGGCGTTCGTCTGCAGTTGTTGCCGAATATTCCTTACTCGTTCTCTCTCAGTTAATAAATAATTTTCCTCACTCTGACGGTTTTGTTCATAGTTTTCTCTAGCTCTTTGTAATCTTTGTCGATATTCATTCTCATTTTCAAGAAGTCTTTTATTGTTGTGTCGCAATCGATAGCTGTTAATCGAGATTCACGATCGATACTACTTTCCAGCTGCCTAGACCGCAAACTTCGTTCTCTTTGAGAGCTCAGGTGAATTCCGTATCGGTGAAAGACTCAGATTCACATGATAGTGCATGAGTTCTAAAGTATTTTTACCGTAATACCAGGTGTCTATGGGACATTTTTTGTCACCATCTGTCATTCTATCTTTTTTACAAAATTTTGTACAGTGGGTTCTAATGTTGCAGAGAAAATAATAAATCAAAATTACAAAAAATAAAGTTTATTATAGAAATTAAATAGAGAACAAAATTTTTCAATTTGATATCTTTAGGCTTTAGACTTCAGATCCATGCCATTCCACCTGAGCGCATATGTCTTTGAAGTACTCCCTGTACTCGTCCTTTTTTTAGTTTCAATATACCCAGAAAACATTTCAAACAAATTGGTACCAACGTATTTTTCGGATGGTTGCGTACAATATATCTTGTTGAAAATTCTGTGGTATTGCGTGTTTTTTTTTGTAGGTCTCTTTCTTTTAATTTTAGTACATAGGCAATATTTCTTCATTTTTTGATCTTGATGTATTTTTGACGGGTTTTCATAAAATAATTTATGAAACCATAACATATATCCTGATATTAAAAAACTGCATTTGTATGTTTTAGAATTTTCTTGCCAATGCATTTGTATGTTCTGACAGTTCGGTTTTGTTGGTAAGGAGGTAGCTGAATATCTGTAAATATTAAAAAAAACATACCTAGTCTATACTATATTGTAGGTTCTTGTAGGAAAATAAATATATTCTTCTAAATATAAAAGTTACGTCTAACACTACATAGATTATAAAAAAGCGTTTGATAGTGTACCTCATTCTTGGTTAATACATATACTTAAAATTTATAAAGTATTACTCGTTCTTCTAAAATAGTTAAATCATCGGATGGCAACTGTAGCATAACGTCATTTAATAATACGGTTTTATCATTCATAGGATGTCCAGCTATCGTACACAACAGTGTGATATCATTTTCTTCTTGCGCAGTAGACAGTATAGAAGTCGTTTCAGGATTCAAAGAACGATACGTGTTAGGTAGTACTGCTTGCGGGTAATTTTTTTCCTGTGTTGTAGATGGTGGAACAGTTATTTCAGCATTCAAGGGATAAACTGTCAGAACAGAAGGCGATGATGGCGGATCGTTTACATTTTGTTCAGTAGTTGTGTCAGCATCTGTCGAAGGGCCTAACAGACTAGACAGTACTGGCGAGTTATTTGTTTCTTGTGATGTAGCTGGTAGAATAGACGTTTCAGCTTTTATCCTACTGTATAAAAATGACTCAATTGGTTGTCTAGAAATTTTTTTAAACAAATTTAAAGCGCCAACGTTTGTGAGACCTTGATCATAGACAGTCGCGATAGTTTTGATAGCATTTTTTTAGAATAGCTACTAATTTCTCCGAAGCCTTACAAAGTACCCTTCACAAAGTAGTGAGCAAAGGGCTGTTTATATTATTTGTGAACTCCTTGTAATAATAAGACTAAAGCCTTGTCCCCTAAATCCCCGGAATGTCCGTGTTCTCCTATATATAGCCCTCAACTTTATCATTAGCTGAATTTAAGATAAGCCTTTTTTTTAAAGACATCTCGTCAAATAAAATAACACATTTTATTTTTACACGATAATTGCCTGACCTTTTTTTTAAAGATGTTCTATTATTGACTGATTAGAACCAGGATTTAAATTTATTTTACCAAGAACAATCTGCAAAGTTCTCGGACTAGGTAAAGGTAAAAAATGTCTTAAATACCTATATTTTTTCGACTACTTTTTATACATGCCTAGGCTTTCTCATTATCCGACAATCATTTACCATGCGAAGACTGATTTTGATTTTTGATTGCTGAATCCATCATCGTCTTCAGTCGTCTTCATTGAACATATTTTTTTGTTCATGTTCTCGCGTCTTTCTCCAAACGTCCAGACACATCCAGACTAATAGCATTTGCTTCATTTCTAAATAATTCTTCCACAGTTTTCAATTTCAAGTTCACATTTTGTGATGCTACATTCTCTTTAATTATGCCCCACAGTAACTATTGGGTTCAGTTCTGGATGGTACGGTGGAAGGCGTAATACACTATGTCCGTGATCTTTGAGGATTGTATCAAGTACATATTATCTATATTTTTGCTTTCTTTTTTTAATAATATTAGTATAGAATAGGTACTGTGTGTCTTTTTGGATATGAATTATTATGTTTGTCCAACCGAGCTAACATGTCACTTTTTCTTGAATTCGATGTGGGCACCGGATCCGACACGACGTTGTGGTACGATGCATTATCGACTACTAAATCTGAATGAGGCGGTAAAGGAAGAAGTTTTTCTGTAATTCATTTCTGATAATTGCGAGCATTCATGTTACTGTGAGTCTCCCGCGTACTTTTTGCTGGATAGATAAGCAAAGCTTCTGGAATGAAACCTTGTTCTGAGCAAGCAGGAATCAAGCATGAATCCGTCGATTTCGATTTCGTTAGAGCATAATTCTATTGCATCAGCAACTGAATTACTGAATGTCTGGGAGGCCAATTTAACATGATTTGTTTAGAATTTTCGTGTGATTTTGTTAATTTTTTGTCCAACCAAACCCTCATTTTCTACCAACAACTTGATGAACTCACAAGATATCGTAAGCATAGGGCCAGAATGGTCTGATATTGACCCCTTTTGTGCTAAAGTATTTTTTACGAGCTTTAACATGTGTGAAGGGTCCGGATAGATTACCGCCTTTTTGCCTCCAACGGAAAAGGATGGATCAATCTTTTCCGATCAATTTTTTGCCATGGAAAAGTTAGTATCAAAAGTTACTGATATGATACGAACATCACATTCTTCACGAACCATTTCAATGCACATTTTTACAAGATTTACTTTCAGATCAGCTGATATTCCATTAATTAAATAATAACCTAATGGTATTTTCCATGACCCGTTTTCACAGTTGACAAATTCTACACAGTCTTTGCCATCGAAATGAACAAACTTACGAATCGCCATCTCATCAAAGCATAGGGCACAAAGTAATTGACGCTTAGAATTTTTTTACAATATTAGCTGCATTGAGAAGTTCAATAGCTTGAAAATACTCCTTGCAAAACCCTGCGTTGCCATCTACACACTGATACCATCTAGATAATGTACGCGTGTGGGGAAGGCTTGTGTCAAAATACTTCCTGACATAGTCGTGGGCTCTGGGGCTAATAAAACGAAGAGTCAAAGCAAATTTTCTTAGCTCTGGAGAATATTTTCTTGCAGCGGTCGCGGTGTCTTTACATACTATAACTCTTAAAAAATAATCCTATTTAAATATGTACTAAAATAATTTTAGTCTGTTGCCTTTTTACAGAAATATCGTAATCTTATGTCAAGGTATGTTTTTACAACTGATTTAATTAATAAAAGATGATGCTTTGAATCGTTTTCGAACATTCTTCAATGGTCTCTATTAGGAATGAATATATGTAGAGATAATATTTTTCATAGTTAGTTTTCCTGAAATTGCTTTTTAGTATCTTCTCGGTTTTAAGACAAAAGTTCTCTAGGCCTTTTACAGTTTTTAACTCCAGTATCACGTATCTCAGGACGTATTAAGATCCGTTTAAATGCAGCTCTAAATTGCACTGCATTTTGATTATTATTAAAGCCTCCACGGGCTCGGAATGCCGAAACGAAACAACTCGATGTGGTTCTGGCTGAATTTATAAATCCGTAAGTACACCGGATGGTATTTTCAAGTACTAACTTCATAAATAATTGTAAAGCACTTTTCATATAGACGATTAGGCCGATAAAACCGGTCTTCCTCAGGGACTCTATAACTAATGTTCCATCGGAAAATCGAATCTTAATGTACTGATGTACTTTTTAGCTTTTTCATAAAGCGCTTCCACAAGTCCAAAGTTATTAGAGCAAATGGCTTTTTTCCACCCTAAATATGTCTCACTGAATAGCTGATCAGCATATCAAATAAATTGTTCGAAAATCCTGACAAATACTTTTTGTCCCGTCACAATCTTCGAAACCTTCGAAACCTTCGATTTCTATTCCAGGTAATTTATTCCAGGAAATGGCTACAGAAGAGCCCGAGGATTTTAGAAAGCGTTTAAGAATGTCACCAATTTGAGACGTTACTGCGGTTCGTAAGCCCGCTTATTAAGAAAAAGGATACAAATATGCGTGAAGCGCTATCGCCAAAAATCTAACTACAAATAACCCTGAAGTTTTTGGCTACTGGCGACAACTATCCTAGTCTGGCAGAATCATTCCGTGTTCCAGAATGCATGATTTCCTTATTTTTGAAGTACGTTTTGGATGCCATATATCAAGTTTTACAAGAATATATTAAGGTAAGTGAAAAACATTTCTATTTTATGCTCTTTATTCGAAATTAAAAGAAGTTTAGGTAAAACAAACATTCTACATAGAATAATCGTTTTCGAAAAAAATATGAAGTTAGATATAACAAAACATTCTACATAGTATTATCAAAAATTATTCATGTCATTAAAAGAAGATAGACAAAACAAAAATTCTACATAGAAGTATCAAAAACCATTCATGTCATTAAAAGAAGTTGGGTCAAAAAAGTCAGTCCCCAAGCTTGTTGTAACAGCTTGACTAATGACGAATGTCAAGGTTCTCTCCTTTATTGCTGTTTACACTGTCACCAAAAAAGTTTTCTTCGATATCGACAGGACTCGCCGATGGTCTGTGAAGTGATTCATAGGCTGAACTCGTAATTGTGGCATTTGGAAGTTGAGACTTTAATCATTAATGTTCCACGAATCAATTTTGAGCCCGTAGGCGTTGTAGTCGGACGGTGAATCAATTCATCGCATGTATTGTCAGCAAAAAAGTTTTCTTCGATATCGACATCGACAGGACTCGCCGATGGTCCGTGAAGTGATTCATAGGCTGAACTCGTAATTGTGGCATTTGGAAGTTGAGACTTTAATGTTCCACGAATCAATTTTGAGCCCGTAGGAGTTGAAGTCGGACGGCGACTCAATTCATCGCGTGCACTGTCGGAAGCTGAACTCGTCTCGTCGCAACTGCGTTGCTAAACGGACCTTCATATTTTGTTTGTTGAAAAACACATGAGCTTTCGAGACTTTAGTGGCCAGATGTAAACATTCGCTCTCTTGTAATTCGATAAGTTTTACTAATAAAATTGTAATCAATTTTTGCTCCAAACGAGTCATGCAAAACTTTTTTATCTCCAAACGTGTTTCTAACTAGTTTCAGCGCATGACCAGGGTCAATAAATTCATACATTTTATGATCCTCGAAACAAAAGAAGGTCTCATTCATTTGCATGAGATTGCATCCCAAATTTTGAACCATGGAAAAATTCGATGCAGGCTCATCACACGTCACGCTGATAACATTAACAACTACCTCAAAACATTTGTGTAAACATGAAAGCAACAGTCCAGCCTTTTGTTCACCGCTTAAACTAGTGATGAGAAAATATGCAGAAAATATGAAAATATTGGGCAGTTTCCAATTTCCATTAACACAGTTTAGTAAAAATACCAAACTTTGGCTTGCCACTTCAGTACTGTCAGTGAGTATGGCCAACGAATATTGTACACTAACCGTCGTGAAATAGTAACACACCGTAACATACGTGACTGATAGTAACATATGTGATTTTGTTAAGCCTAGTGTACATTAATGATGCAGGAGATTTTTTTTACATTTATTTATTTTATTTTATTACAAATTAAATTATCTGATTAAATTACTAAATAAAACAAAGGAGAATGGCAAACTCCCCTTAGACTCTGGGCCAGATCGTTACATTGATAATTTATGGGGGATTTAAAGATAAAAATGTATAGATTCTGTAAATATAACAATTATAGATCTGTTCTATGGGATAGCAGAGATATTGGGATGTAATGTAACAAAAATTTAGGTTAGTTTGCTTGAGTTAAATGAATAGCATTGTCTTTTTCTAGGCCCAGGTAAGTTTATTTTCTGTCTACATTGTCTAGCTAATAAGAGTATAACAGTAGAACACTCAGGTAAAAGAAATATTGGATCAAACGCATATTATTCAACACACATTTTAATCTACCAAAACATCAACAGTCACTAGGTAGGTACATTTCTTATATCTTTATAAATGGATGAATCAGGTTTCGCTTTCATAATTAGACTCATCAATTCAAATATTATCCAGTATAAATAGGGGCCGATTTTTCAATGGTCAGTTAAATAACGAGATAAGATTAATTCCACAGTTAACATGATTCTCAATTTTTCAATTGACAGAAAGGCCCTAACAGCTAGTTAAGTTCTCTAACTAGCGAATCTACGTAACTGGCTCTTTATACCCCAGTTAGCACATTATCTGTCGAGTTATTTCACATTTCTATAATTGCGAGCGTCAGTTTTTGTAGGTTATATTTGTAGCTACAGTGTAGAATACTGTAGGTCTTCATATTCTCTTCCTGTAGCTAAAAATCTTAACGTCGCGATTAATCTTTCTTCTGCAGTTATAGCTGGTCTCAATTTCGTGTTTTGTCGCGTAATATATGGCCGTATTTTCTCCGATAATACTTGGAATAAATTATTGTCCATTCGAAGATACTTTTTAAAATCTTCTTCACCTATTTCTTTTATCAAATTCTTATGTGAAAGTGTATTACGTTTCAGTTACCAATTTCTAGTCCAAAATCTTTTTTTTTCTTTTTTTTTATTATCATCATCGAGTACTAAAAAAGTTATGGCAAGCATAATTTTCTTTATTTTTGATAACTGCATAGTTGTTATGAGTAAAAATTCAAGAAGTGTAATCTGTTCGTGTTTCAAACTGCAAATAACGTTGGCCAAGTGAATGGTGAAAAAAAAAGAGTTTTCTAACGTGTTGGCCAACATGTTGGGGTACATGTTAGCTAAATGAATCGCCCCCTTAAAGTATTATTATTGGTTGATGAAACTTTCAAAATATTCTAACATAGAATCCCTACGTTGGAGTCCTGGCTGGTCAGCAATGACAGTTTGAAATTGTGGTTGTTGTGGTATGTGGATTTCTGGATCCACAGGGGGTTCGCTCTCATTTCAACTTCTTGCTAGATTGCTGTTGCCACAATTATGTCTTGAGCAAGAGAGATTCGGCACCGCAGTCCTTTACTTAAAACAGGAAATTTCCTTTTCCAAACCCCAAAACATCTCTCAATCACATCACATCATTCAACGTCTGTTTGAGGATCACTTAACGGAGTTAGTAAATAATTATTTAAAAAATAACCACTGTCACCCAGTATAAGTCCATTCTGAAACCTATTCATATCAAACTGAAACTAGGCTGCAGAGTTTGAGAATATCAAACTTTCATGTGTTGAACCTGGCCATCGTGTCACTATGTCAAATTCAAATTTCTTCATTTGCAGAATGTAGATTTACAAAGATGTTAGGTAGGTACATATTACATAGTCTTAAACATTCTGGCTCGTAATTGAGCATGCAAATATAAATTACAATAAACAATTTTTAGGATCAGAAGTGGAAATTTATTAAAAAAACACACACACACGAGACTTAACCAAACTTTTAATTACTATCACAACAAAGTTAAATCAACAATTTACAAAATAATCGACAGGTAATTCGTACTGCACTTTATTGATTAGAAAATCAAATAAAAACAAAAACGGTTAACAAAACACTAAATGGCTCACGCATACCGAGTAGATGTCCGTCTGCCTTAAAAGCCGCAAAAAGAATGGGAAGCTGTACCAGTTACCGACTGTTTTTATACATCTACCCGGCACAGTATTGTCATTTTGTGGGGGTATAGTTAATACGGCCTCTCCTGAAAGCCGATCGTCCTCGATCCTGGTTTTGATTGTGACGATGTCCTTGTCCAGTAGTGGCATCGACAATCCGACTTGACTAGGTAGGGGCGTCACTGGTCCGTCGATCTCGTTGGATGGTGGCCTTGGGGAGAGTGACTGGCTGCTTCGGTGCAAAACTACGGGCTTCCTGTTTAATATGACTTTGTTTTGTGTAGATAGACAGAAATGATACTACGTTGTCTGGGTTTAAGTCAGCATTAGCTGCGGCCGCGCGTAATTGGGGGTTAACAATGCCTCTTATTACGATAAGTATGCGTAGTTCGTCGCTTAAACCTTGCACGATACGTAAACAAAGTAAGGTTCGTCGGGCATATTCAGCGTAAGTACTATATTTGTCCGAGGTTTTATTCATAGTATCGTAAAGGATATTGGCAAAGTCGAGTTTAGCGGGGCAGAGCGGTTTAAACTCACGCTTAAAGTTAGACCAAGTCCTATCTTTGGTGACCCATTCGCTAATCCACGCCTTAGCGTCGCCCTTCAAACAGTTCGGTACTCGGGATAAGCACTCATGATCTGACCACCCGTTCATTTCCCTAGCGCGGTCTACTTCTTCGAACCACATATCAATGTTGTTTATGGTAGGATCGAAGTTGGAGACAAAGTAGTTGCCCGCACGCGCGGGTTGAACTGCCTTTACTGCGTCGATAATAGCCTGAGCAAGAGTGGAAGTCTCCGAACAACGCATAGCCGAATCCGTGGCGCGATCTTTTCCTATCAATCTCGATTCACGAAGCTCACCACGTTCAATGGGAAGGGCAGACTTCAAAGTGCTTTGAACTGGAGTCATCAGCCGCGGTGAAGGAGTCCTCGTTTTATGGTCACGATTATGACGTCGCGATGTCTTATGCGAACGACGAGACTTTGACACGCTACGAGATTGACGCGAGCGATAGTAGTGAGGAGATCGTTTTGTATGACGCACCGCGCTGCGAGAACGATGTACAGCGGCGCTACGGGACCGGTCGCGACGGCGGTGGGAACGTGGTACTGTATCACGAGATTGACGCGAGTGTCGTGACGCACTGCGTGCGAGATCTGACCGACGACTATCGCTTGAGCAAGAACTACGCGAGTGCGAAAACGACCGACGGCGACTGTTGCGTTTATCACGAGATCGCGATACGTCTCTTTCACGCGAGCCATTTTGACGATGCCGAGTACGTCCACGTGACCTACTTCGCGGCATTATTTAGCACAAAAAGTTCACACGTACACAGTCACGTTTATTATTCAGCGGTTAACTTAAATCAACCAAAGTAAAACACAAAAGAACAAAGAAAATGTAAAAATAATAAAAAAGTGCACCAGAACTACCTGCCGTACGCAATGTAACGACCGTTAAACAAGTGGGCTTATGGAGTTCACTATCCCACTTCTGATTTTAGGATCAGAAGTGGAAAGGAGAATGCCCATTTTTGGTACAGGTTTTTCTCATGCATCAAGATAACAATACTATTAAAAAAAATCTCGGCAATTTAGAGGCCTTCTTACCATCGGAAAATATATTTTGAACAGGGAATGTTTTGTAAAATCTAATAAGACATGTTATTGTTTAGATCCGTTACCATAGATTTAGTATCCATTATTGCTTACATTTTTGGTACAGGTTTTCTCATGCATCAAGATAACAATACTATTAAAAAAAATCTCGGCAATTTAGAGGCCTTCTTACCATCGGAAAATATATTTTGAACAGGGAATGTTTTGTAAAATCTAATTAGACATGTAATTGTTTAGATCCGTTACTATAGATTTAGTATCCATTACCGCTTACATCGGTAACCAAGCGGTAACTATTATTACATTTACTATGGTAAATAGCTAAGTGTATTAATATCGATTATTGTTTTCATTGTATTACAAAAAAAAAAACAATTAACATAAAATCACTCTTTAAGGTGTTGTTTATACACTGTAGGTTGTTTTAACATAGATAGTGAAGTAAAATATACTTGATTCCATGCAAAAAATGTTTCTTAGAACAATCTGACAAAAAGAGTTGACAAAAAGGAAGGCGTTTTAGTTATTTGTATCGATCATCGATACAAATAACTAAAGCGATTATTGTTGAGAGCCGAAATGTTCTTTTAATAAATATATATAAAAAAAATATTATTATGACATAGCTTGGTAGGTAACCAGTTATTTCTTATTTGTTTTATATATTTAGGTTTTCTTGAAATCCGTGAAGATTTCTGGTGCCTACGTACACTAGCCGATGAACAGATAGACTTTGTCTGAAAGCATAAGCTCTAACTAAAGCTACGAACGAGACATTACGACAAAGGCACAAGATGGAAAGAGATAGATATTAGATTGTCAACGCCACAGTTGTTTTTTAGGTGAATGACCTTTTGTATCGCTTCTCGTTGGCCTTCCTTTACGCATAGATTAAATATGTTAAACGAAAAATAACCTTCGGACGATAAAATACTACCTAAATCACACATAAACCTAACTAAATCGGGGTTATTTAAGTTTTGAGGTTATTTCACATTTTTCTCAATATCTTGAAAACCCTGTTTTTATCACAAAAAAATCAATTGGTAAAAATCTTTTGAATATCGAAGAACCCTCCAAAACCACTCTGGCATTGACGCAACACTATACTGTGGTCCATACTTTCATGGGCATTCTCCTTTATTAAAAAAAAAACACACACATGAAACTTAACCAAACTTTTAATTACTATCACAATAAAGTTAAATCAACAATTTACAAAATAATCGACAGGTAATTCGTACTGCACTTTATTATTAAAAACCAAAAACCTTCCTGTACTGATAAATTTAGTGAATTGTCTACTATGACTCCTAAGTCTCTAATGCTGTTTACTTCTTTAAGATTGCTAATTTTTAAAATATATGAAAGAGGCAAAGTGTTCTTCTTTTTTGTGAAGTTCATGCAATAACATTTATTTTCGTTTAATAGAGCATTCTGTTCCTGAGACACCAATTTTCGACGTGGTATAATTCTTTTTGTAGCATATTTTTATCGTCTTCGCATTGAATTCGCATATACAATTTAAATCGTCCGCATATATTTTAAAATTACATTTTAGACTATTGGCAAGATCATTTACAAATAATAAGAAAAAAACGTGACCATATTGGCTTAAATTGTTAAAGAGAAAATCATCCAAAAATATGGTTTCCACATTATTACAATTCGCTCTTGACGGTACACAAGATGAGCTTTTGTCGTGTTCCCAAATTATATTCGGCATCTCTCGTTAGAGAGTAGTATATTCCTTGTTCGGCATATTAAAATCACCCAATAATAAAGTAGATGATCATTTTATCTTGTTATCTCTAAGCTTGTTACAAATAACATTGGTGACATTTTTATCAAATAATTTTACAATGCAATAAAAATTTTCATACATGCTAGTGCTTGACAAAGCCGATATTCTTTGTCGATAAATTATCTGATGAATTTATGGGGAAAAATGAAACATTAACTAATTAATACTAAGAAATAATTTTATTTTACTTTGATTTAGGGCTGATTTTTCAATCCTTGGTTAAAACTTATTCATCGAATAACGTATTAAACTACTATTTCAAAAATGTTTTCTAATTGTCCTATATGACAGTTTACAGGTGACATTTAAAAATGTTCGTGTAATACTTTATTGGACGGATAAATTTTAACCAAGGATTGAAAAATCGGCCCTAATTACAAATAATCACTGTCCTTGGAATAAAACATATTTATTAAGTAAGTGGCGCTTGCTATTAATTGCGAACGAATTTTTCAACACAAAGTGTAACTTCAAGTTAATATATTTTTCAATAATTGCTTTGGTGAGGTCTGTTACGTGATTTGCTGCAGGGTATTGGCCAATTTGATGATAAATTATGTTTTAGAATATTTCACTCCCAACAAAGTGACGCATAATTTTTGTCATCAACATTTTTTATTTATATTATGAAGAGTTTCCGTATAAATTTTGATAACAGATTCTGATATTTTACAGATCTGTATCAAATCTTTTGACGGGTGTATAACAGACCACCCTTATCTTTAGCAACTATAAATTTATGCTCTTCATTTATGCTATTGGACAATAGCGCTCCAATGCATATATCGCAATCTATTTTTTTAATTTTATTTTCATACAAGAAGTCTCGTATAGCACGCAATGACTTATCTGGAGAGATGTAAACGGCAACCATAATTATGAACTGATTATCACCAGAGTGGCAACGACTTATACAAATATCACCGATATCAGAAACAGTGGTATTTCACATGCACATCCATATAATTTGTGCAATAATGAACTGTGTTCATATTTTGATAAATAGCTACTCCTCCCGCGGGACGATTATTTCTTCTGAAACTCGCAACAAAGTTGAAATTCGGAATGTCAATTATTTCATTGTTACCCATATGAGTTTCTTCGAGCGGCCGTGTTACAACCCCGCGCACGGCGGCGCGCACTCAGCTGATCGATAAAGGACATTTTATTTGTTTGCATTAAAAATTTTGATTTCAGGTGTCTTTTATAAACGTTGATTTTGGGTTATTTTGTTCTACGATATTACACACATAAGTTTAGACTGCGGATTGTTGTGATACCGCAAGTTTAATTCATTCATTTAAAAACTAAAGTCTTAACTTCTTGCAGATTCAAGAAAAAATGTCAATTTATTTTTGTAATCCCAGTGATTACAAAAATAAATGAAGTAAATAAATGAATAAAAAGACTTAAAACATAACTTGCGAAATGTGGGTGTACTATTCGGTGCACCCCTGCCTGATCCTTCGGGGATTACAGGATGTTATGTTATCATTGAATCCTGCCTAAAGAATTTGTAATTAAAAGTGTGGAAGTAATCTGTCGCACATAAAAATGTGTGCGATACATCTTTTCACAGGCGCTTAGTAAGCACGTAAGCAGGAACGTCACATTCGATCTTACTACAGAATTAGCTGAGAATTTATCAGTTTCCTATACCAATAACACTCGTGCTTTTTAACTTACTTGTAAATACTTGTAATCAAATTATTTTTAAAGCAGGTTTTTAAATAAACTGAACTTTATTTTACCAAACAACAAACGCCTTAGTGAAAATGTTTAGCAATTTAATACTCGGAAGGTACTTATTGCGATTGAACGATTTCTTTTTTTATTTTATTATCATGATTGTGCTTGCATCTTAAAAGCCTTCACAAGTACTTTTAATAGCTACTAGATACTAAGAAAGCTGCAAACTCAAAGACAACACTGTCTTATTGATTTTAGAATCTCTTGTCATTATGCGTCAATCAATAAAATTGCAAGGAAATACGGAATTTTAGCTACACTAACATACCTACAGGTACGTAACGTTTGTAAATAGCACGTAAATTGCCTTCGTAGTTAGCACGGTGCGAATCCCCCAAAGACTACGATAGCTGTCTACTCTCCATCCGTCTTACGCTTTTTCGATCAGGTCACGTGTCCTGACGCGAGTTTAAGATTTTATACCCATTACAGAAAAAGTGCTCAACGCCGCTAAGGAAGTTTTCACTTCAAAAAAAAAAACATACCGGCTGAATTGATAACCTCCTCCTTTTTTTGAAGTCGGTTAATAAAACTAGTGATTTTGATTTATCGTGCGTTTATTTATCAAAATTTGTACTGCAGTCACTGTTATGGAATATTAATTAGTACTTATCTAATACACATCAGCCTACTATTATAATCACAGCTTTCATTCTTGGAAGTGTTTAGATACTTACTTGCTAATCACAGCTTTAATTTCTAAAATCACAAATAACTACTTACTTGCTAATCACAATTAGATAGTACCATTAAATAGATATTCTACCAATTTTTAATGATCCTACTAATCACAGCTTTAATTTCTAAAATCACAAATAACTACCTTCTAGCTAATCACAATTATGAACCCACGAGATAGCCATTCGACTCATTTTTAATGTATCTACTCTACTAATTACAGCTTTCATTCATGAAATCACGAATACAGTTCACAAAAAAAGTTCTTAGCCTTTAAGTAAGCCAGTAATCGCAGTTACTATAATAATTAAGATCCCTTTGTTTACTTTTTGTACCTTATATATTCAGTTTTTTTGTAGCGTATTAGGTAGTTTTAATTTTCGAACAATGGAAAAAGTTCAGATTCCTCGGAATTTTTAGTATTTACGGACATTGGAGATATTTGATCTTCCATTGCCAATGTGGAGTTTTCCACAAGTGATTGTTGATTATTGGAAAAAGTTTTTTCAATATATTCTTCAGCTGGTAGATTAAAACTGGATAAGGAGGGCTGATTACTTGGACGCGTATTTCCCGTACATTATCTGTGAGGTTTAGTGTAGTAACCACCATATTGATTTGAATAAGTGCCGTATTGATAATAATCGGCGCCTTGTACTTGTTGGAAATTACCTTCCTCATTTTGTGCTTCCAAGATACATTTTATTATATTTATCTTTATCCTTGGCTTTAATCTTTGAGGCACCCTTTTAAAATCGTCAACCAATGACAACATAAATGGTCGATCAGAATCTTCTCGTTGCAACGTAGATTTTAAAACGTTCAAAAGTTCACTACCAATTTTATCTGTTGGGTCACTGTTTTTGGTTTTCTTTGATTTCGGTGGAATTATGTTACTACCATGTTGCTCTTCAACTGGGTCATTGTTTTCTTGATTTGCCATACTGTTGTGCGCTTTATTCATTGATACTACTATTAATAATTCTTAAAAAAACGTTGTGCTTTCATTATTTTTGAATGACGGCAGATTTAATTGGTCACGACAAAAGTCTATAGCGTTTGCGACACTTAGGCTGAATAATTGCGTTGCAAGCTTAACTTTCATCTTATTTTGAAAATTAAGATGTTGGTAACGGAGCTTGTTCGCTAAATGAAAGTTCTCCTTCATTTGAAGGTTATTTAATGCTTCCAAAAATCGCCATGCTATGGTATTACCATCTTTATCTAAAAATTTATTATAACATTGAAAAGCATTACGGATTAATTTTATCATGTGTGATGGGTCTAGCAGTACAACTACAGGATGATTCGTAGACGGGTTTGGAAAAGAAATTTTTATATCTTCGATTGAACAGTTTAAGCATTCCACCATTGCCATATTAGCAGCGCATCCATCAAAAGTTAGGGAAATTATTTTTATGTCTGTTTCTGCAATAAGTTTCTTTAGCTATGATATAATTTTTTTAAAGTAGCTCCTCACTTTTGCTTAAATACCTATCGCGTCCCATTTTTCTAATTTCAAGAACGCGACCTTTCAGTTTATTGATTAAAGTGCTATGCGGCACTTCAAAGTGTCTAGAAGCTTCTTGTATTTTAAAACGACCTTCGCGCACCGCGGCTATTGCGGACTGCATTGCCGAATCAGGACATCGAAGGATTTTGTGATCCTCAGTCTTTTTCTTACCTGGAATATAAAGCAAGAAGTCATTCTTCAAACCATACCATGCGTAAAAGATCTTCAGGTTTATACACACACCGGCACAATTAGCGGAACAGAAACCGATACGCGAGAACATCGTCTGGGATTTGAAGGAATGGCAGCAGGTTCTCTTTACTGATGAGTGCAGAGTTCTTTTAAAACAGATCGATGGGAGACAGCGAATATGGAGACACAGAGGAGAACGCCAAATATAGTCTAATTTTGAACACACAGTGGCTTATGGTGGCGGCTCGATTATGGTTTGAGGAGGGATATGTTTGAGAGCTCGCACGGAGTTAGTGATAGTCACAGGAGGGACCATGACAGCAGATAGATACATCAGAGACATTTAAGAAGAACATGTTATACCATTTGCCCCATTTTTTGGTGACGACTTTATTCTAATGCAAGATAATGCTCGTGCTCATAGTGCACAATCGGTACAGGCATATCTGAGCCACGTAGGTAATATGATACCGGTGATGCAGTGGCCAGCAAATTCCCCCGATATGAATCCGATAAAGCATGTCTGGGACTTGCTAAAAAGAAGGGTTAAATCCAGAATGCCACCCCCCAGCAATCTGAATGAACTTGGAAACGCATTACTTGAGGAGTGAGAGCGGTTGCCTCAAGAAATCATCGATAACATAATCTGTAGCAAGCCCAGACGAATGGAAACCGTAATCAGAGCAAGAGGGGGAAACACTCGTTATTAATTTTGCTTTAATTTTATTGTCAAATGCTTACTTTTTTTATTTTTTTGTGATGGTTCATAATCATCTAAAAATTTCACTTATTTCAAATTTCTTTATTTTTCAATAAAAAATAACGAAGACTTTTCAAAGTCGTTGTTAAAAGATGTTAATCAACTTGTTATTTTGTGTCTAATTACATTTTCATCAAATATATGCGTTATTATCTCATAGTCTCACTTTTTTTTCTGTTCCGCTAATTGTGCCGGTGTGTATAGATAGGTTGATGAAATCAAACCACTCGTGGTTTGTTCTCATTAGTATAGAAGACTCCGGTATGAAGAGTTATTTGTGGTTTAGATCAAGCAAAGTGCATAGCTTGAACTTTAGCAAGTTTACGAGTATAATTTTCGGTAAAATCAATATGCACAGCCACTTCATTGTCCTGTAATTTTTTTATGCATTTTAACTTTTTAAGTACTGGTTGTACTGATGCTTTACATTGTAAACATGTTTTTTTCTCACAAAAACTGAGGCAAGTATGATGTTTCTTTCGTTATCTTTTACTTGGATTGGGTTGACATCTTTTTAGCTGAAATTTTCAATGTAAACAGTTTACTTTTTAGGTCCTTAAATCATAAATAACATGGTGTACACAAGTACTTTACACAATAAACTTAATATTTTTGAAGAAAGTTTATAATTTCATTAACCTAGTTCAGGCTTATTTAGTGATAAACTCTCCTTCTGGTTTGTATATTCAGACCTCACTTTTTACTGTAATAATTTATCAATAAACAAATATTATGAACACTAAAAACGATGTATTATACACGATATATAATACATCGTTTTTTGTGTAATTTTATAATCTCCACTCCTGTTGGTCGTAGCGTGATGATATAACCTTCCTCGATAAATGGACTATCTAACACCGAAAGAATTTTTCAAATCGGACCAGTAGTTCCCGAGATTAGCGCGTTCAAACAGACAAACAAACAAACAAACTCTTCAGCTTTATAATATTTGTATAGATGTATTTATGTATGATATACAGGGTGTAATCATTAAGTGTGCACAGGCGATTATTCCGTTACTCTTGCAGATATCAAAAAACTTTAAACTGATATCGAAAGCACTTACCTAATGAGTAAAATGACAATAATAACTTTTTAAAAATAAAACGAGAAATTTCCAAAAATTTTACACCAAACACTCCCATACATTCAGTATGAGATATGACTATCCTAAAAATGTAATCCCACCAAAAACATTTTCATGTAAAATGTTGCCAAGACGAGCCC
>CAJQZM010036380.1:0-11277 GCA_907164665.1 Colias nastes
ATTAGATATAAGCTTCTTGGTTGCATTATATAAGCTTTCATTGTTTTATATTGACAGCAACTGAAAGATGTAATTTGCTAAACTGCACTTTAATTTGCATCAAAACATATATTTTCTGTTATTTAGAATTAATACATACCTGTATATGAAATAAAATTCCCGGCATGTATTTAATTTGTGGAGTTTTAAAATGTAGTAATAAGAAAATTTTCTATACTTTTTGTACCTCCACATACAAAAGATAAAAATAGTTATAACTAACCTCTTTGTTTGCTATTGTTTTCATGCTTACCTACTATCACAAGCATTAATATGAAAACAAGTATTAATCCTAAAACTAAAACCTAATATCATACATAAGTAATTTTTATTTTACAGATTTGTAATATACACAATTCTTATTCGACAAAGTGGAGATTATTTTTGTCAAAATAGTACAGTAGTTATTTTATATTTGTAAACTTTAATTACTACTAAACAAAATATATTAAAATTGTTTTATTAAAATAGGAAATGTAAGTTATCTTTCTCATAGTAATTTCTTTATACAAATTTTGCAAAATGCAGTCATTGAAAAGAGCAAAAGTAAGTCCAATACAAAAAGAACACCAATGTTTTTCTAAAAAGCATTTTTGCGACCGTATGTTCGTAAATAATTAGAAAACGACAAAACAAAAAAAAAAAAAGAAATATGTAGTACTAAGTATTACTTTTTTGTCACGAAAAGAATCCTATTTGCTGCAAAAAGTGTAATCACTTTTATTTTATTTGCATTATATCTTATAGCTAAATAGTTTTTATTTTAACTTATAATTATAACATTACAATCTGTACTTCTATGTACTGGTTTGAAGTTGTAAAAACTGAGGTATATTTTACAGTTATTTTAAAAGGTTTAGTTTGCAGTTTACAGGTTGAATAAGGTTTGTGCATTATTGATCCTTAATTTCATCAGAAATTTCCAGAGAGCATATTTCATGTGCATCTGAATTTTCTTGTGAATCGCCTTTTAGTAAGTCATCAATCATTTCATCACTTATATCAATATCTTGGCCTTTTCCCTCACTTTCCATATTATGATCTCCATTTTCTACTTGAGTTTTATCATCTCTGCTGGAAGTTTGGTCAGATTCTGAAATGAGATCCACTTTACTACTTTCATCATCATCTATCTTTTTAGTATCATTGTTTACGGAATCTTGTTGCATCTCACAATTATCGTTTTCTTTTTCAATTACTTTACCATCTTTACTTGCATTTGTGACTTCTGCAGGCTCAGCAAGTTCCATAGTCTCTTCGTTGCAATTTACATTGTCCTCTGTTGATGATTTAGGCGCATCGACGTCTTCAGGTTCGACATTGTTGGCTTCAGGTTCGACATTGTCAGTTTCAGGTTCTTTCTGAATAGAATTATCATTTGAAGCTGTGGTAGGTTTATCCTGAACTGCACAGCTCTCGCTTCGTTGATTATTCTCATCATTGTCAGTAGATCCAGATAAACATTCTTTTAAAATTTTGTCTTCACTATCGTTGTGTTCGCTGCTTCCAGCACCTGTTAAATCAACTTCTTGAGTTTCATTTGTACTTGAATCTAATGAATTTTCATCAATAAATATAGGATCTTCTTCCATATCCGGAAGTATTTCAACATCGTCATCGTCTTCTTCACTATTATTCTGAATTGGTGTATTTTTCCTTGCAATGTACTGTTTTAATTCTTTGTTTATATTTTCCCGTATTTCTTTAAATCGTTGTGATGACGTATTTAATAGATTTTCTAGACTTCTATGTAAAGTTCGCATTTCTTGCACAGTTCTAGTTCGTAAATATGACGAAGTTGCCTCCTTTTTGAGTTTATTTAGTCTCGATAAGGAATATTCTAGAGCATCGATAGCGTCTATTAAATTATATCTGTACCACTCAACAGGTACATGCAGATCTGCTTCTCTGGTTGGAGTGTCTATCGAACGTTTTGTGGTCTTTCTTTGTCGTTGGTAATTTCTTGACGATGATGTGTTACGGCTATTATTGAGCGATCTAGGTGTTGGCGTAGAAACAGTTGGACGATTCGAGACGTGATTCAATTTAACTGCGTAAGTATTTCCCGAAGATTTAGTTGGATTACTTTCAGTTACTGCTACTATTGTAGCTGAATAACCACCAGGCATATTGGGATTGGCATTTATAGCAAAAATTCGTCCATCAGGCAGACGATACATTTTATTAGCTGACAAGGTTTGAGGATCCACACGGAATTTGAGGCCTCCAGTCACTGAATTCACTGTTACATCGTTTTCAGTCATTTGTATGATATTATTATCGGACAAATCTTTAGAACCATATGGTATGAGAGGCGGAGGACCTTTGGGTGCGGCAACTGGCGCTGGTGTAATGCACTGAACATCGTCATCCGTGTTATCTTCAGTGACCTATGATAAAAAATCAAAGTTGTGAATAAGTTAACAAATATAAATAATTTAATCAAGTTCATTTTTAATTTTTTAGTCAAAAATTTTTCATCCATGAGCCTATGTTAGTTTAAATTAGTTTAATCAGAGAGAAACGGCGATACTAAAACACAAGAAAGGCATAATTGAGGGCGCACGAGAAGATGAATAATTCCTTGAATCCTTGCTATTATTGTTTGAACAATTTTGATTTAATCAATATGGCATGTGATTGCCTAACATGTATGATATTACAAATAACATAAGTAGGATAATTTGAAGAGAATTATATAAAACAATGAATGGGTCAAATATAAAGTGGTCAGTGTTATTCAAAATTAGAAAACAATTTTATTACCTCACACAAAGGTTCTATAGGAAAGTCAGGAGTGCAGACCAGTTCATCATCCTGAGATCCACCAGGCATATTTGACATTGCTGCCATATCAAGACCCTAAAGTTGTCAAGACACATTAATAAAATGAAATTTAAGTGTAGAGCAATTTGAACTAGTACTATTCTTATTCAATTGTATAACTTTATAATACCTGTGTTAGACTTTCTATTGATAAATTGATATTGTCATTGGTGATTACATTGTTAAAAGAATTGCCGACATTCATGCCATTATATACCATCTGTGATTTTGGTCTTATCTTGAGAAAACTATTAGACATGTTTGTTTGTTTCCTATCATGCATTATTCGAATTGGATTCATTACGGGCGCTGGGGGCATCTGAAAATAACATAAATGTTATGATACAGACAACATCTCAAGACCACAATATCTAATTATAATTTAAATAGTTAATACATACAATTCTCATCTTCTTTGTCATAGGTGAAACATTAAATGTGTTGACAGGCTTTGAAGCTACGGTTATTGGATTTTTCAGAATATATGGTTTATGCTTTGGACTAGCAGCTCGCTTTACAGCCTTTTTGGTTTCCGATTTATTCCCTTCCTCCATATTTATTGAAGCAAACTTCTTTACCTAAAACAAAAATATTTTAACTTACAAAAGATAATTTCTATAATACGATAAAATAAAACTTCAATATGTCATCAAACATAAATATGTCTAAATAAAACACGATATTATCTATTTGGTACCTGTATTGTAGGTGGTATTTTAGAAATGATGGATGATGCCGATGCACCTGTACTTTTTCTAGTTTCACTTTCTTTTTTCTTGACATCAACTTTTTCCCTTTTTCTCGTCTTATTTTTACAACATTCAGAGTGGTCCCGAGCACAGTCTTGAAGGCATGCCTCCTTTTGTGCACTATCTTTAACATGATTTGCAAGTCTGAAATAAACATTTAATTGAAGGGCACAAATAGCAATTGGTTGATTTACAAAAGTGAAAAAATAACATAATTTATTACCAAAATTGAAAATTAATTTTAAAAGGTTGATTTTTGTGCTAAAATATTTTCCTCTATTAAAGATTTAATATTATAGTATTAAAAAATTATATTAACTTATATTAATATGTACGTTATTATTTAATTCCATGTCTTGGTATCAATAAAAAGACATAATATGTAATTTGACATTTACCTAGTTTTCAGATCACAGTATCGTAGTGCGGCCCAACATTTAGCTCTCAAATCTTTTAAGCATGTGTTGTTACACTTAAAACACCTCCAGTCATCAAGTGCTTCAATCTCCTTTATTTTAGAGGGCCCCAAATTTCTTTTTATACATTTCTAAAATGTATATTGTCTTAATATTTTGAATTAGAATTTGATTAGAGTACATAGAACATAATATTATTTTATTAATATAAAATTTAAGAGTGCATAAAAATTCTTGTTAACTTAATTTAACAAAGTATTTAAAGTACAGAATTAAAATTTTGGATAATTCCCAATTGATATTGAATTTATTTCATCAATTGTTAGGGACAATTATAAAGAATAAAGATAAAATTTCTCTAACAAACTTGATAAATCAAGTGAAAGGAAATACATGAAATCATTCAATCTAGCCACAAGATACAAAACACCAAACTCTATATTATACTGAAAGCAGACTTTTTTACCTGGGTTATAAAATATATAAAATTAATCAATGAATCTTACAGCGCAAAACACATGAGGACATTCAGAACAACAGTACACTTGTCCACCTTGCCCGCACCACCTGCAATATAGCTCGGAGCCATCGTCCCCCTTTTCAAACTCTCCGCTGTTGTAAAAAGAATGGCATGACTGGCAGATTAAAGTGCGTAACATAGGGTGTGTACGCATCCGTTGGCTATTTTTTGGTGTAAGCCCTAGATGACGATCACACGAAGAACAATGTACTTTCATGCTGGTCACATTGTTAAGATCTGAAAAATATAATATTCCTACTGTTACCGTGTGATCATGTAGAAATATGCAAATTTTCCTAAATTTTGATAAATTTATAAAAAAACTTAAGCATAAATTTTAGTAAAGCAATTAATGCAATGTAATTTGCACTACAAATTTATGTGTTTATAACATATATTTTTTTATTTAAGCTTTTACATTATTTCTGTGTTTCAGTCTCACCATTAAATTTTGTTTTATAATATGTCCTTTCGTCTTCAGGAATATCATCTTCAAAATCTTCATCAGTTGGTACTGTTGAAACAAAATTTAACATGTTGAACTTATTTGTGAAGTGGAATACACAATGCAAACAATTAAATGATTTTTATCACAAATATCTAATGCATTCACAAAGATGACAATTTAAATTTATTAATCATCAGATTTTAAGAATGCCAATTATCTGAATTAATTGGGACCGGGTTGATTCAGATAATTGAAAATTTGGATAAATGGACATAAAGAGCAACTATGGAGTTTCTTGCCGGTTCTTCTCCATAGATGCAGTATCTATGGAGAAGAACCGAAAGAAAGAAGAGAAGAGAAGAAGAGAGTCTGAATTGGTGGTAATTGTTAAAAATATGTAATGACGATTACGATTCGAAAGTGCTTCTAAAAGAAGTCTAATTGAATGAATAAATGTTTGAGATTGAGTTTGAACATACATAGAATAAACTTTATTATGTGCAATATGTAATGTCTAGCTTTCAACAACAACCTTTGAAATATGTCTGGACTCTAATAATTTCCAACTTGTTGCAACAAAACATAACAAAAATTACTAAATTACTTGGTTCAATTTTTTTTTATATTACGCTTAGGACCAATTCAAATAATTGGCCATTCGGTTAATCGGCGTTAGGATAAACGGCATTCTACTGTAAATCATTTTTTTATTGTGATAAGAGGCAGTTTCAGATAAACCAGTCACTACTCCACTATTTTCACACATATAAGAAGCATCCATTATTGTGTTACCACAAAATATTATGATCATAAAATGTGTGAACATAGAATGCTGTCTATGTGAATACAAAAGAGCCTGCATGGGTACTGAAATATGATTGGAATAACAAAAAAAGGGGTGTTTTTTTACTCTTAAGGCTAAAATAACTACTTATTTTAACAGTAATCAGCCACTGCCACAAAATATATAAGATTGAAAAAATAAACATAATAATAAGAATCATTAGGAAGTATTGTTAATAAATAAAAAATCCTTGTAACTTCAATATTTTAATATACATATATATTTAATCAAAGAATAAACTTACCATTCAAACATTAAAAATAATAGAATGATACCTAAATAAAATAATAAACAAAATATTTATTACTTTTGTATGTAGGTATTCATTTTTATATAAACAATATTTATATCTTTATCAAGTTCCATCAAATGCTGATACCTAGGTACATTAATGTATGTATTCAATAATCGTCACTATTGAGTGAAGTAAAGAATATATTTTATTTGATTTCATTTTACGAAATCCATCTTAAATATCTAACACAATAAATAGCAATCATTTTGTTTAAGTATAGGTAGTATAAATAAACTTTTTGTACTAACCGGGGAAAGGCGGGAATTGACCATTACCAGATACTTGAACCGGCTTCTCAGAGTCAGCAAGTGCTTCATTATTAGTAATCTGGCTCATTGTTAGGATATTCTGTTTATAATGATATATATTGTTTCTATAACACTGTCATTTACATGTAGTATCTATACTCTGTCTTGTCCAATACTCAGAATCTTTTTAAACTTATTAAAATTCAATAATAAATTCACATTATACAGTACGCGAACTAAGTTCGGCCATTTTGGCAGAATCCACATCCAGTTTGGCATCTAAATTAGTGTTGTACCTTGTTAAAGATAAAAGAACTCTCGAGTCGAATCGTTATTATTTTTTTAATAAAAATTGATATAAAAATTAAAAAAAATTCGAGGTATTAAATATAGAATTGGATGCTTGGTGTTGGTTCCTATTATAAGCGAAGTGTGATGTCAATTTTAATAAGATAATCGAGGAAAACTAGTATTAGTAGTGTATTGCCAGTAGTTTTTCTCGATAAAAGCTTATTCAAACAACCAATAAAACAGTATTCAACTTTGTTATATTATTTCTTAATTAAAATTCAAAATATACTTATCCATACTAATATTATAAATGCGAAAGTAACTCTGTCTGTCTGTCGTGGTCTGTCTGTTACTCAATCACGCCTAAACTACTGAACCAATTTTCATGAAATTTGGTATGGAGATATTTTGATACCCGAGAAAGGACAGAGGCTACTTTTTGACGTGACAACGTCTTAAATTAGGTTGCGGCTGGGAGTCACTTATGAAAAAGTGTAACGCTCGGTAACGTTACGATGAGTCACCGAACGAGAGAGAGGCCCGCCGAATGCCTTGCGTCTCTCTCCCACTCAACTATGATCGAGAAAAAGACGTTGTCACGTAAAATCTTCGCCCGTAAAACCGACTTTACAGGCAACCATTTTTTTATCCAGGGAAAATGACGCAATCCCGGAAATCCCACGGGAACGGGAACTATGCGGGATTTTCTTTGACTGCGCGGGCGAAGCCGCGGGCGGAAACCTAGTTAAAAATATAGGTTATATTATATTGCAATATTATACTGCTAAAATATTCTTCCTTTAGGAATCCCATGGAAATAAACGAATTATTCTGAGAGTTAATAACTTTAATTAAATGTACATACATTTTACTAAGCATTTTACAATGATTTTACATATATTTTATGCAAGTCACCCATAAATTGAGCATCTGTGGACCTGAATGTTGCCTGTTATTTATTTAATGTTAAGTGACGATAATACATACATATTTAGATTATCTTTAATAACGTGAAGAATTTTATAAAAATTGTACGTACCTAGGTATATATATGGTGTGGAAATTATTTCTATTATAGTAATTAAACATTATCTCAGCTCACTATGATATAATAATAAATAAATAAGTAGGTAGTAATAGGAATGAACATGAGACCATTTTTCTATTGAGGGGTTCAATTCTTTCTTTCTTACGAAGATATTCCTGTCAAGAGGCAGCATTATTCTATTGAGTGTTTAATATGTAGATATAAGGTAGATATTAAGTTTAAAACAAGCGAGACTGAGAATATTTTCTATAAAGCTCAGTTTTATCAATTTGTCGATTTAAAAACTTCACTATTACTGAAGGTGACAGTTGACATTGAAAAAATGTTTTTGGCCCTCATTTGCGGTTTCTGATTGGTCACTGACTGCTCTTTCATCTTCACGCTACGTCTTCACTGAGCGTCTTCACGTGATCTTCACTCATGTGCCACTCAAGCTTCACCATAGAGTATAGTAATATCAAAGTAATATATATTTTGAGCTTCACTCATTCACAACGCATTCACAATTTATGTCAGTTTGATTGTCATTGACAATTTGTCAACTTGTCAGATACGAGTGAGTTATTCTGTAATCTGTATTCAGTCAGTAAATACTTTGTATAGTTGCGTGTGCCTGTGTTGTTTATAGCTGCATTGCAGTATTTTTATAGTTGCGAATTTACTTAATTTTATAATATAAATAAAATAATTATTTACTCAGTGGTCAATTTTTTTAATTTAATATTTAATGGTTTATATTTTCTTCAAGACGACAAAATGTGTTTGCAAGATTTTCCCCGTTGTGCTTGTGTGTAAATTAATGTTTAATATAGATTTGTCTGTGATATTTGGATATTTATTTATACAGTGAAATAAATACGGCGAAAATATTTTAAAATGACTGTTACTTATACGGGCGAAGTGGCTACATGTCGCGGATTTGGAACTTTTTTAAAAGTTTTAAACAGGTAAGAATCGATTTTTTATGATGTTAGGTATATTTTTTTACAAACAAAAAACATAGTTTACTTTAACTATTTTTAATTAATGTAGGTAATAATCCACGAAATAATCCACGGGTACAAGTTTCATTTTATTTTTTGGAATTTTGTGATTTTATTGCAAACTTTATAACAACTTTCGTTAGTACTACCTAGATAAACACTGCAGAGATATATAACAGTTGCCTATAAGTATCTACGTATTTAGTTATTACTTATTAGGAATTATTATTATTCTAAACAAAAAAATAATTTGCCTTCGAAAAGTACCTACCAAATAAAATTAAGTCGGAAATCGGTGTCCAATATGTATACCTAATAATTTAAACCACTGTTATATTTTTTAAAGAATAAAGATAACATTTTTTATTTTAATCTTAGTAGTTACCTAGGTAGGTACCTATTTCAGAGCGTGGTTTCTCCTGTCCAACAAAAAAGAATTATCAAAATTCTGCTTCATAAACGACGAAATTATTCGCGATTAGGTACCTACCTACATGTAAAAAATATGTGGTCGAATTTAGAAACCTCTTCCTTTTTTTAATTAAAAAGCATTAAAAAGCCAATGTTTTGCTACTTTGTCAAAATTTTAATTCGTCCAAATACCTACCTACCTATTTAAAGTCGCGTTAGCGCGAGCTAGGGTTGCCAACTTTTTTTAGAAGAAATAAAGTATATTCAGGTCTATGAAGATTATTAAACAGTATTTTAGCCTTAGATCATTAAGTAATGGATAACACTCACAGGCGCTTCCCCTTTTGCCGAGGTATAAGATTTTTCAAATCGAAAAATCTTATGCATTCATAAAAACTACTTGCGTAATCGATTACAAACACTGTGCGTATTCGTAAAACATCGAAAGGACGTCTGCGAGTGCTCCGCTAAAAATGCCGTTTTGTGCTGTCAAGTCTTGCAGAAGCAAGTCAAACACATCAAATATTAAAAAAGATGGAATAACCTTTCATTTGTAAGTATTTTTTTATTTTTTTTACGTAAATATCAATTTAAATGCAATTTCTAATAATCGTCGATGTATCGTTTAGCGATATGATCAAGACAAATAATCGAGTCATGTGTTTACTCGATCATTGATGCGTCCTCACGAGACTATCATGGAAAGAAAATATACAAATTTAATCTTTATGAACTAAGAGATAAAGTTGAATTTAAAACGCGATATTGAACCGCATTCCCCACGAGACTATATTTTAAAGAAATACAAATTTAGCGAGACTATCTTGAAAAGAAATACAAATTTAATCTTTATGAACTAAGCGATAAAGTTGAATTTAGAACGCGATATTGAACCGCACTCCCCACGAGACTATAAAGCGATGTAGCGAGACTATCTTGAAAAGAAATTCAAATTTAATCTTTATGAACTTAGTGATAGAGTTGAATTTAAAAACTCGTCGCTTAAAAGGTCGTAAATTTTTACGACTTTCTTTAGTGACGGACTGCTTTTAACTTGAACGTCGATAAAAAAATATTTTTCTAAGTATAATTTGAAATGAGATGAGAATTAATCTTTATTATATTAAAATTTTACACAACGCATAAAAAGGAGTATAATGTTTATTTTGTAAGTCTTGTATATATTTATTAAAATTTACGCTCGGTTACTTTTAACTGGCAGAACATTTTAATGGTACGGAACCCTTCGTGCGCGAGTCCGACTCGCACTTAGCCGTTTTTTTGTAATGTTAATCTTGTAACCTTTCTATTATGTAATCTATACTAATATTATAAAGCTGAAGAGTTTGTTTGTTTGTTTGTTTGAACGTGCTATTCTCGGGAACTACTGGTCCGATTTGAAAAATTCTTTCGGTGTTAGATAGCCCATTTATCGAGGAAGGTTATAGGCTATATATCATCACGCTACGACCAACAGGAGTGGAGCCACGGGGGTGAAACCGCGCGGAGCAGCTAGTTTGTTTATATGTATGTATTAATATTGCGTATATTTCAGATTTACAAAAAATCCTGCTTTAAGGCTAAGGTGGATTGAATGCTGTGGGAGAAAATCAGAATGGACACCTCGGTACAGAAATAATAAAAATTTCTGTACCGATATTTATTTTATCTTATATATAAAAATGAATCGCAAAATGTGTTGGTAAGCGCATAACTCGAGAACGGCTGAACCGATTTCGATAATTCTTTTTTTATTATATTTCTTGAAGTACGAGGATGGATCTTATGTAGAGAAAACGTAAACATGTACCACGGGCGTTGAATATAATATGTGATGTGTTGAATAAATACATATTCAAATACAAATAAAATGGCGTTTTATTGTTTTTTCGTATGCATATAATAATGATGAAAACGTTACAAATGACCTGTGTAGTATTTTTTATGAATATAATATTAATGTTATTTCTAATTTCAACAAAATTATTATTTTTGTAATATCGATATGGTTACATCCCTTTAGAGCGATTGTATTATTACGTATATGTACAGAGATTTTTCTGTGTAATCGATGTATGTGTGCAAAAACATGCTAGTCTGTCAATTTTGTAATAGTTTGAGTTTGTAAAGACACAAATTATTTTTGTGAATGTGTGATT
>CAJQZM010036381.1:0-11793 GCA_907164665.1 Colias nastes
CTTAGGCTTAAAATCAAAAGCAATGATACTTTAATTATATTTTAATATGCCTCAGAGTACAGATCCGATTTAATAAATCTTGTTGTTTGCAAGCTTAATGAAACAAACATCAAAATATCATCATGAAACGACTAGGTTTAAACCTCTTGAAAATATTTATAACGTTATAAATGCTTATATTGAAGGACTCCACAGCTTTTCTACAACCTTGAAGAATTAAAAATCAATACGATAATTAGTGTTTCCTGTAGTGAGAATACTTTCTATAAATATTCAATCACGAAACGGAATTGATGAAAGAAAATCGATGTCCTTGAGTCGATTTCAGTTACAATCGACCACAAATTATTTATGAGGCAGTCAATACAAGGTCAAGGTAACCGTTTCATTGGTGAACTTACATGGATACATATTTTATAGGACCACTTAGCAAAGCTTTGGATCGAATACGTATTTACATCAATCAAATAAATTACCTCCTTTGCCGCCTAGATGTTCATTTGTTTGGACTTTAATCTAATATATGTAGATTTGGTATATTATTGTTTTTATTACGCTATTTTGGTAGGAATCTTTTATATAGTAAGTATACTACTACTGTACTAAATTAATTAAACTCAAATAAAATTTATTACGATTATTGTTTTCAATTTGAATTTTTGTCAATAATTTTGATGGTGCGATTTAATAAAGGTAAAAACGTAAAATTTTGAGGCTAAAACTAAAGAATATTGTTTAAGTGTTCTCATGCTCAATAATCTTCATAATTTAAATATTCTCTGTAAATAGAATTATATTGCCTGAAGCTAAATGAAACAACCTACATCTTCGTTTTGATTTCATTTTCTATCAGGCAAAGAAAAACACATTGTGGGAAGATTGTGGGGAGGTTGTTCCAGCTATGTGTCTAGTAATAAATGTTATAAAACTAATATTTTACAAAAGATTTTTAAATTACATGAAATTTTCAGTATATTAAGACATAAGTTGACTTAGGTACATCTTGGAAATGGCTCGTCCGATTTATATGAAATTTATTTATAATTATATTCAGTAGGATTGAGAATAGTTGTAGTGTTAAATTATTTTTTATACCCCTAAATGATAATGGTTAGGTAGAACGATTGCCGGGTCAGCTAGTTTTATATTTATATGACATATATAAAAAATAAAGTGTAATTTAATTATAGCTTTTTCAAAAATGTTCTTCTAGTTTAATTATAAAATAAAGAATATAATATGTTACCTATATGGTGCTTCTAAAACTTTGTATGAACGTATCTTTAAATTTTTCAATACACTGCCGACAATGTTTGTGCATTTGTAAGGTTTACATGCTATCAACGTTGGCAATCTAAATTCTGGCAAGAAGTAATATGTGCACGATGAATTATGCATACAGCAGTTAGGATATTGGTTATGAATAAGGCATATCTGCTACTGCTGGAAGAAAGTGAATAGTAAAAGATGCTAAAAGAAGTTAGGTACTGATAGAGAAATTAGACACATTTTAACCGTATTATGCACAATGATATTATACTAAGAAAATAAAGGTGCAGAGTTTGTATGAATGAACTCAAGAAAATATCGATGTAACAACAATTATGCGACTTATTACTATCTACCTAATTCCTAACACATGTGTTCGGAATAATTATTAGTCAATTTAGTAAAAAACCATCGGCTCTACAATTTTTAAATGAAGCAGATATTAAGGATGATTGTCTCTTTCTTGGTTGAATCAAGCGGCAATTTACGGAAATCCGTCTGATTGTAAAAACCTTTTATTTTGGACACGAAACTTGCATTGGATTTACATAGTTCCACGTGATATCAATTGAAAGGGATGTTTTATGTGCTATCGATGTGAGTTAGGCTAGGTCAGTGAAAGGCTTCGTTAAAACATGTGATTTTTCGGTGGCCTTAATTGTGTCTATAATATAATTAGTTTTGAATGCTTTACTATTAATTGTCTGATAATAGTTACTAGCGTTAATGGGTCTAAAAACTAGAAAAAATAATTTCATCATACCATAATAATTATGTTTTAGTGAGAGAGAGAGAGAGAGAGAGCTCAGAAAGTAGAGTTGTTGTAGAGTTAAAATTAGATAATATGATAAGAATATAAATAAGATTACAGCATTGCGTTTAATGAGAATGCAAATATGAAATACCGCAAGTTATCGTGACAAACAATCATTTTGCTTGTTGTCAGTATAAGTTATTGTTTATCGATAACTCGTGGCGTGAGACTATTTAAAGCTGTACAGTTGAACTATTTTAAGAACTTTGTTATGATTGGTTGACGATAATGATACGTCACCTACTTCATATTTTCTACATACAAATTTTAATGGTTTGTATTATCTAAGAACTTTAAAATAGAAAGGCTGTGACCTACTCTTTTTTCGATCCTATGTAAGATCCTTAGGGACAGATGATCACGAATAAAACACGCGATATGCCTTAATAAAGAAGGCAAGAAGAAGCAATTTAATAAAGACACAGGGCACATCATGTCCCATATTTAAAGATTGTGCTTAAAATACGGGGCATGATGTGGCCCCGGGAACATTAAACTTTTATACGTGAATAATAATTATGGATCGTCTTGTGTAATAATAGTTCTTCACATTCCAATTTAATATTTTCTTCATTCTTATGCATATTCAAATTCAGATATACGTACTAAAATAATAATAATGTTAAGGGTGTAAAATTTAAGATTTTTAAAAATACGATGAAAAAATATATAAAAAAATTTAAAAAGCTTCAATTTTTGTTCCAGAACCTTGACCCAGAATGCTGTGGAGCGCAGCGGCAGCAGTAAGATAGTCAAGATGGTCATTGAAAGTACCAAGGCACCATGGAAGAGGTAGCGGTGTGTGGGCGACAGAAATAGGCCATCGCATTGGTATGAACGGGACGGACGATCGCGAGGAGATGGCGGTGGAGCTCGCTCTAAGCTTGGCTGTTACTGTCATCTCCGCTATTGGCTTGCTGCTGAACGTGTACATTCTATTCATCATTGTAATAACGAAACAGGTATGTATAGAGTTAATTTACCTGACTAATTAGTAGGTGAAGCTATCGTTACCATGGAAACGGCTGTTTACGAAATCAAGACAATAGTCAAAATTTTGCGAAATTACGTTCTTCGCTTAGTGTGAGCGTAGCTTATTCGTGTTGAAGCATGCTCTACTTCTTAAGTCTTTAGTTCTTACTTCTTTGATCTTTATGTTTATCTAAGTTAAATTAGATTTATGTTAGAACATTTATCTAGAGGCGTAAATATTTTAACGATGTTTAAGATGGATGCTGATTAATAGATACTCTTTGCAAATAATTTTAGCCAGTCATTTGTTTAAAATATTTCGGCAGTCGTGTTAGAGCTAGCGCTCACGAGCAACTTTGTCTCCGCAACTATTTTGTCTCCGCAAATATTTTGTCTCTCCACCCATGGGCTAGTATGAAAGTGCGCGCACGTAGCGACGCAACTCCCCATACAATTGATGGGATTGGGAGAGACAAAATAGTTGCGGAGACAAAGTTGCTCGTGCGCGCTAGCTCTTATGTATATTTTGAAGAAAAAAAAAATACATGAGAAATATTGTCACTCGGGGAGTCATTTTTTGGTTTTGTCGTCATGTTAAATAAAGTATCAATCTATGGTAGTCGAATTAAAAAGTCATTAATTAGACAAAGGTGATATTTAATTATTTTTCTTTTAAATTTATTCATACAAAAAAGGCTTAAACAATTTATTTCGACGTGATTGCCGAACGGACTACCAAGAACGTTACGAAGAAAATGAAAACAAATCCAAAAACATAATTAATATAACAAAACTCATTAAAACTTGATGTTTTGACTTTTGGCGTTCACGGTGTTTATACAATAGGTATTCAGTGATACCCGCAATGTCACTTTAAGTTTGTGTTTTAGTTGAGGGCTCGTTTCTCTTCACAAGATTTGACTTTTGTTGATTTAATTACGTACCTAAGACGTACCTTGAATATTATTTACCTTCTCTATATTTTAAGTATAAAAAAAACCTTTGAAAAAATGATAAAGAGTTTTTTCGGTTTGCGTGAGTCAGATTTAGCTTGTAGGTATTGTATAATGAAATAAAACATAGTGAATTGCTTATATAATAATTATTATTTTAATTACGTTTTGATTATGAACGAATGTCAATTAAACTTTTAATAGAATGAAAATGTAGTCTATTCAATTTTAAGCACATTATAGAGCCGATAATGTGTTTAAAATAAATGTAGTAGTAGTAGTCAATAAAGCTAGATTGAAAAAAAAACACTCTTCAGTAAGAATATAAATTGGATAATTTCTCCGAATATTGTCACAATGTCTATAAGTCTGAAAAATTAAAAAATTATATTGAATACTTAAAATAGAGCACAATGAGCATACTGATATCACTATGTTCAAAAGTAGGCAATAACAATGTATGTAATTGATACATACAACTCGTTCCCAGCCTAACTTTGGTAAGCAATTTATACGAGTTTTCTTTGTAAGGTAAACAATTTCTTTCGGCCTAAAGACGTCAACCTTGGTCCTTAAACACTCGGGCAATTTGATCAAATCTGTTAAACTAGAGTTTCTAGCGGAAAAGCTTTCTGTTACAATTTAAAAGGAATGTGTTCCTTTTGAAGCAGAGACGTGTGAACGAGTAAATCTAATCTCAAATACCCCAGAGTGGTTGCAAATTCAATATGTTAGTTTTCTTTGCATTGCATATTCAGTCTGAATCAAAATCTAATGCAGATCTAGCGTGAGTGTTTAGAACTTAAACACTATGTACATACTACAGTTTTGAGAATTAAACTGTAGTTTGTGGGCATTAAAATTTAATGGCGACTTGGAATTATTTTACATTGAATGACATGTACATACTACAGTTGTGTGGTCATCTATTCATACTTTACGCAAGAATTACAAAAAAATTAACATAAATTGTTTATTTGAATTGGAAAAAATTTTGTTGATAATATTATCTACTAGCTTACCGCCCGCGGCTTCGCTCGCTTTGTCTAAAACCTAATAAATTATATACTAAAATCTTCCTCTTGAATCACTCTATCTATTAAAAAAAACCGCATTAAAATCCGTTGCGTAATTTTAAAGATTTAAGCATACAAAGGGACATAGGGACAGAGAAAGCGACTTTGTTTTATACTATGTAGTGATTATTGTATCTACAGTACGAAAACATAATAAAAGCTCACCAATAGTTTCAACATACTTAAAAAGCATTTTCTTGAAATCTTTTATATGAACTGAGTCTTTATTTTGTTGTTATTATAACTAATTGCCATTTGTGCCCACCTGTAATTCAAGATTTCGTATATGTAAGGGAGCTACGATGGGCAATTTTACCGCCTTTGTCTGCCCTCTTGACACGAAAAAACCCTAGTGGCTAAATGTGGAGTGTCATTGTCATTTGTTGAAAGTCATGCACCTTGAAAACCTTGTACCGTCGTTGAAATATTATAACCAATTAGATAAAGCTCAATATTTTAAACTTCTTCATAAAAAAAGGTTCTAGCAAGGTTAGAGCTACGAAAATTAGAGCAGCACTAGTTATTTATCTAAAAAATGTAGAGATACACTGAGAGAAAAAATTTCGGCGTAATTAATAACAATGTTATTAAATGGCGTTATTATCAAATTTTATCAATTCCTATGTATTTTTAATGAAAACTACAAAAAATTTAATTTCAAGTACAGTTTATTAATTTCTTAATATAATACCAATAAACGGGTTTTATTAAATGTCGAAATTAATATTCTTTACTTGGGATTGTAGGATTTTACATGTATTAATAAATATTCCTTGAATTTGTAGGTACTGTACTAATATCAAGAGGTACAGATTAGTTATGATTATAAAAGAGTTTTACTAAAATGACCGATTACAAAAAACTATAATATCTAATATGGCATTTCTTATTTCTATAATTTGTGAACTTGTAATTAGAACTAGTTTTATTTTTCCCTCAAGAAGTAAACTATTATTTGTCATTACAGTTATGGCTATTAATGTTTATATATACCTTTTATTGGAATTAGTAAAGTTTACTAGTAACAAGATACATGCCTACTTTGATCTGCCGGCGGCCGGAGGACGTTGCTGCTCAATTGCTCATTTGCTTAGCGTCAGTGAGCGCACGTGTGTTTAACACACAAGTGAAAATAATTAGTGCAGTGCAAAAACAATTGAATGACTCGAATAAAAGAATAATCATGGATCAATTAACCAGTGATCTCCTTAAGAGGTGGGGGTTGCAGGATTATGTAACCCAATTTCGTGGTAAGTAGGTACCTAATCAAACTACATAAGTAGATAGTTAGAAGCTAGATAGTTTTATTTATTCTTTGCACCCCAGAACACAGTACCAAACTATTCTTTGTCAGAACAGTCGATGTATTAATGTTCATAATATTACCTTATTCATACTTAAAGTAATTTGGTATATTGCGTTGTCTAGATGGAAGAGTGGATTCTGGAACACTCAGAATTTTAACCAACGATGAAATAAGTCAGTTGATCAGTAAAATAAAACCGTTCTACTATTTCATACTAAATGTATGAAATAGTAGAACGGTTTACATACGAAAATTTTACATTAAACACTCTCGTGTTTAATGTAAAATTTTCGGATATTTCACGTTCTATTTTTAAAAAAGTTATTATTAATGCCATTTTACTCATTAGGTTAAGTACTTTCGATATCAATTTAAAGATTTTTGATGCAATCGCCTGTGCACACTTAACGATTACACCCTGTAGATATGATGTACACTTATGGTCTTCTTTTAGTCATCATTCAAATCAGTGTTATTATTTTAGGTTCTGAAAACTTTGAAGTCGTCGATTGATGGTAGAGCAGTTGCGTAGTCGTGGAATTATCGAGAGGGCCCGTTCACATTCCTTGACAAGAACATCATCTTCGTCATCGAATTCTGATGTAGCTCCATTAATACGATTGCCAGCAGCATCAGCAGGTAATGTATATTTTAATGAAAAGCGAGTTTGTTTACTTTTACGGGTATTGCTGTTTTCAATTTAAATGATAAATGATTCCTTTCAGAATCCGACGAAGAATTAAGGGAGAAAGTCGCATGGCTGCGGAATTCCTTAGAGCCGTAGCACCTAGTGGAAGAGAACTGGGTGGCCACAGCGGCATTGAGACTGAATACAAACTACTTGGCTGGTGGCAGTGTTGTTGCCTAAAAACTAAAAAACTAAAAATTCAGCATCGGTTGGGCAAGTTGTTTGTTATCATGAATACTATACCCAGTATTTTTTAGTTTATTACTTAAAATTATGTTGTCAATGATTATTTTTTGGTTAATTACTTAGAATAAATTTATTTCAGGAAAATATCAAATTTTATTTATTATGTCCACCTAAGTATCTGCAAATGAAGATTTCGAACAATTTTTCATTATTACTTATCTGAACAATTTTAAAAAACAATAAAGTTTTGAATTACATTAGTTATTAGAGCTTCGTATAATAAGAAGAAAGTTGATCGAAATCATCAATATGTAAAAGTAATAATTAGTAACGTTACTATACTTATACCGCTAAATTTAAATACCCAAAAAAACTTTTGGAGGAGAATCTGCACATGAATATGAACAAATTCAATTATAGGACCGACTCTAAAAGCACAAATGTTAAGTAAAAAACATGATTGTTTTTCGCGCTTTTTGGAGTCGGTTCCATAGTTAAACTTGTTCATATTCATGTGTAGATTCTCCTCCAGAAGTTTTTTTGGGTATTTAAATTTAGCGGTATAAGTATAGCAACGTTTCTAATTACTATTAAACAGAATACTAGAAATTATATCACACCTCAATGAATTTCAATAAAAGATATTAATTACAAGTCAAAATTTTAATAGGGCCTATAAAAAAATACTGGTTATAACATCACTGCTTTATTATTTCCACACATTAAATAGTGAATCCTAGTCACAAGATTCTTAAGACAAGTAACAAGAGTAGTAAAACCCAAGAAAAAAAGTACTAATAATAAAAAATACATTACGCGTAACCAATATTTATGTTATTGGCCTTAATAAAAACATATTAACAGAAAGTATGTTGGATTACTTGCACTAAATAAACTTTACTCGTTATTAGTAAACAGGCATTTTTATTCCAACTAAACTTAGATTTTTGGCGTCAGTAAATGCAATAAGTAAAACTCGTTTGTAGCCGTTAGAGAACTTTAATTGTCCTAGGATTTATATGAATTTTATTAGTTATTAATATTTTTTATTGAATTTTTTTCTCAGTGTAGAATAATATATAATTGCTTCGAATACTTCAGAAATTTAATAGAAATATAACTAAAACAATATTCTATTAGATTTTTAGCAAAAAAGATAGAAGGCGAAAAATTGTTACACGAAACTGCAGTTTCATCACAATTGAGTATTGCACTCGATATATCTTCGTAATTCCGAATAACAATTCCTGTTAAACCACTTTTTCACGAGCAAATACTAAAGTTTGAAATAGAACCCCCGAATATATTGTTATAACCATTTCGTGCGCCTCATTATCCTTGTTAGTCGGTAAATGGTGGTTCCCATACACTCGGAGGGCATAAAATCCCTTTAATTGACCCTTTTCTGTTAAACGAGCGCAAAATGGCGAAGATTAGGCAAAATATTAGAACAATAAAGAAGAACATGAATGTGGTTATGGTTTGGAGTAATATTTGTGTAAAATGAGTCAAGAATGTCTGTAATATGTTGGCAAAGTAATAACTTTGTTTCATTGCTAAATAATAATGCCAAATATTATAAATAAAATATTTTAAAAAAGTCTATTGGAATAATATTCAAGAAAGATATACCTAAAATATCATAGTAAAATTACAATAATTGCTTTGGAGTAAAATAATTTATTCATAATAAGTAACAAAAATATGAATTTCGAAATAGACTGCAACAATTTTAAAATTGCAAGTGGTTTTAATTAAAAAGTGAGAGCATTATTGCACTTTTACGGAAAGAGACATTTAAAAATATATTTGATGAAATTGCAGTTCCACTTTTTAAATCTTGTTGCCCGAATTTTTAAAACTAACCTTTTTTCTTAATAAATAAGTATAATATTTTTAAACATCAGAAACGGTTTTTTTTATTATAAGCATACAATTTTCATTTTAATCGTCATTGCAACTAGTTCATGTTTATAATTTATTCCATAGAAAGTTATAAAAAAATTGGCAAAATTAAAGAAAAATATATTTTCAATTTTAAATAAACTGGATGTCATTCTCACAATGGCTTCAGGCATAATATATTGTACTAGTCACAAGTGAAGTCCCGTGTCCCCAAGATGGGTAAGGGGCAGATGCATTATGCACACATCTGTTTCACTGATCCATTTTCTTTAGGGACAAGTAGGTACATCAGCCTTCTGTGTCTTGCCAGACCGAGACATTTTTTTTTCGTCTCCACCGGGCATCGAACCCAGGACCCCTCGGCTCTACGCTCACGCGTCATCCACTGTACCAAGGAGGCGGTTTTGTATTAGTCATACACACAAAAAATTCGCAGTAAAATCTTTGAAGCCTTGCCAAATATATGTACAAAATTAATTTTTCGAATCGTTAACGATTATGTTTCAACTTCAAATCAAGTAAAAAAAAGTTTGGAAAATCCAAAAGTGCACGACTCATAATCTCAGTCGATATTTTTTTTTGTTTATTTAATAACAATTAAACCACATCGAATCAGACCCTGAAAAATGAAAGGGTTCTATTCCTGAGCATACTCAAGCGTAAGAGAAAAAAAAAGACTCGATTAGTAAAGTATTTCGGTCGCTATCGTGTTAACAAGAAAATCCTCCGCACATACAGACACACGGACGTCCAAGACAGAACTTTTTTAAACTGTTTTTTAACTAGTTTAAATAACAAAAATGACATCAAAAATATCATGAATGTTAATAATAGTGTTTTTTCTTAATATGTGTGGGTATGTATTATCTTACAAGTGCAATGTATGATACATAAAGACATTTTAAGTTTGAAAAATCAGATGTTTTGCGCGAAGTGACAGTAGTACCCACCTCAACGCTTCGCTTATGAGGCGTGCAATATAAGAAAAACTATAGTTTTTGGGTAACTAAGGTAAATCCATCCAAAAATACACCAGAAATTGTCTTCTACGACATTTAAGCTTCTCAATTAAACACCGGAAAGTTAATTAAAACGTTCCGTGAAACCTTATATTTTGATCACGTTTTTATTTATGACGCCTCTCCGTTGTTTGCCGTTCTTTTTCACTGCTCTTACAAAAGTTAATAATATTGATAAAGTCATCTGCAAATAACGTGACAAATATGCTCTTTTGAAAGCTTCAATGTAATCACAGTTATCGTTAAAACATAATTAGCCTCATAGAGAAATGTTTTAAGGAAAGTCGGGGAAAAAGTGTCGACTACTACTTCTACAGAATAAATTGTTTGCGCGTTGTTGGAAAATTTAAATGGAAAAATGCGATAAGTTTGCATATTATCGGACATCTCAAACATGAGCTAAAATATTTATTTATTCAACTAGGTTTCTTTGCATCGTCATACAATACAGAAATTAAGCACATCGGTTTGGAAAGCGGTTTCCACAGACATGAATGGGCTATTTGTCATTTTTCTCAGACAGCTTGCTAGATCTGCGGAAACACAAAACTTACAAGAACACTCGAGGCAATTTACACATATTGCGACAAGAAACAAGCCTTGAAGGTACAATGATCTCTGAGAGCAGCGTGCCAAAAAGGCTTCCAACTTTATCACTTTATTGCCAAGACAGCAGGTCTAAAATGTTAATAACGACAAAATGTTCCGTCATAATCCTCAGCGGAACATTTGCTAGGTAAACAGTTTGCTTCGGCACTGCGATAACGCTGTTCAGCTAAGCTGTGATTATCACCAGCTTTGTAACCCGTTTACCTATAGACATTTCGGCTCCCCGTGTTTACATTATACTATTTAATACTTCCCTACATTATTTATTCATTAATTTACAGCAGCACTCTCTTGAATCCTTGTTTAATAAGTAATTCTTACTGTGTTATAATTATTTCTTATTTTCATATTGGTTATGACAATAAGAGATACCAAAAATATGGTTAAGAATAGATACTAATTGCATCTTCATTCAAAACTAAAATCGAATTGATTATGCAAGCTCTCATTCTAATTTTTCAGCATTATCAATAATTAATACGTTTTTATAATCTATACCTATATTATAAAGCTGAAGAGTTTGTTTGTTTGTTTGAACGCGCTAATCTCGGGAACTACTGGTCCGATTTGAAAAATTCTAAATAGCATAGCTAGTTTAGACTATAAGTGTAAGCAAAAAATTCGTACGATACAGAGTTAGTTCCTTAAACTACAAAAGGTTTAACCAATAATTTTTCATTAAGATAACAAAGATACTATACTGTTCAGGCACCAAACGAACGAATAAATAGCAATAGAACACTAATTACACGATTTGATTAACACAAAGAAGCTTAATTGTTATTTACGCTGGCTTTCAATCCTCCACAAAGTTTTAATGTTGATTCAGATTTACAGTGGTGGACGTTTAATTAGAAACACGTAACACGATGAAGTAGTCATAATATGTATTTATTTAACATTTGTGTAATTTCATATGTAATAGAACACTTGTTTATCTAGCGTCATATGAAATTGCTTTATTTCAATCAAACGTTAGCTTAAATTAAAAAAAAA
>CAJQZM010036382.1:0-24980 GCA_907164665.1 Colias nastes
CGCCCGCTCGCCGAGTAAGTGTTGCTGGAAATGTGGAAAAGAGATAAGGGCTCATGCGGGCCACGTACTGCGTCCTTGGGACCGGCCTCGGGAGGGGAGCGCAAGCTTGGGGGGGGGGGCGTGCCCAGTGGAACCAACTGGGGGAACAATGCGATCATGGTAAGGCATGATTGGAAATGCTAATATATTTATACATTGTACAATGGATTGGTAACAGTTAAGTCATTAGCACAAACCACTAACGTGTAAAGCATTCCCTTACCTGTGCCTCAGCCACGGCGCGTAAGGTATTCCATAATCTGACTTCACTTCGGAATAAGTCTGAGTATCGGACAGACTTCCATCGCTGATCTTCATTCCACCTCGAGGGGTTATTCTAAAATTAACAACAACACTCAAAAGGTGTACACGCCACAAAATTCAAACCAAGATTGAATTCAGTTTCCCATGCTTTGGTTATCTCTAAATATCGTGTAAATAAATCGAAGTGATAAGAAGTGTTAATATTTCTATCGATGCACATAACCGTTTAGCTAAAATATATATTTACGAATCCAAGATGCTTTCACAAAAAAAATAAGAATATTTGTTAGCCTTTGGTTAAAATATTTTAGTTAAAATAAATAAACCTTGCAGTAAACCGCCACATCGCTTTGTTGACAAATATTTTAAAACTTCATAACGCACAAGTCGAGACAACAATTAGTACAGCGCAAAACACAACACATGATTAATTAAAGAAGTTTTGTTCACATGTCCCATTGGTCAAGTTCAGAACAATAGTATTATATCATTTCTCACTATACTAGCTAAATACCAACGTAATTAATGACTAATGTTGGGATCACAGAATAATTTAAAACGTCAACACAATTGTTCCATACTGTCTGAGAAGAACGAGAAGAAAATGGATTATACTTTCATAGTATAGTAATTTCATAGTATACGTTTAAAATTCATTTTAAATTTATTAGAGATAAGTTAATAATTTGTATTTAATACTTCAACAGTTGTTACTTTTATAAACAAATAAGCTTTGAAAACTGCTTAGAAATTAAGGACAATGTCCCGCTTGAGGCAGAACTACGCTTTTAACGTAAAATAGGCGATAAACTGTGATACTTAATTTAAAATTGTTTAGATATACCCAGGTAAGAGCGCTTATGACAGTAATTTTTCAGTGTATGTATTGACCTTGTTTTTTTAATAAATATTTGCTATAAAAAAAAAACTCTTGTCCGTCCAACAAAATCAGAGTAAGTATATAAAACTATTTAACTAAAAATGAAACGAAACATTAATTAACAGTTATGGATTCACATCCACCCTGTTATAGACATAATATTTTACAACATATGAACAAAAAATCTTAATTAATAATTTTCACCATACATTCTTAGGTGAAGAAATTCCACCTTCCTTCCTCTGTTCGAAAAAGGGAATATATCCTTGACGCTCAGTAGCGAAAACATTTCGCTTTTGCGATGCAGAGTGAAGTGTACTACACCTTCCCCAATAAAAAATGATTAAATTATGATATAAGTACCTATGATGATGGAAGAGCGCAGCGAACTCATGCGTGCCCGGCTTAGGCAGTGACTGCGAGCCGAGCAGCCGCTCGCGCACGGACGCGGACAGCTGCGCCGCCGTGCTACCTTGTAACGAGTACGACTTGGGGCCTATCCCGTTTTCTGTGGAAATACTTACATTTTAAAAAGGAGCGTGTGTGCCGAGCACAAGTGTCAGAAGTGAAACTTCTTTGGCAAGATTCAAAGATACCAAAATTGACGCCATACGTTATGGAGCGTGACGGTATTGCCATGACGCGACCTTGAAATTTTACTCTCAATGCGCCTGATGATAACAATGTTTTCCTTCACCGTTTAAAGTTGTAGGTGAAGTATTTTTAATCGGACACGTTGCGCTCTCTTTACATGAGTTGCTTGAATGTTGTAATATGGTACCTAATATGTAATCAAAAAAGTGAAGTCCCATGTCCCCTAGTGGGATAAGGGGCAGATGCATTATACATCTGTTTCACTGATCGATTTTCTTTAGGGACAAGTAGGTGATCAGCCTTCTGTGTCCTACCAGACCGAGACATTTTTTTTTCTTCGTCTCCACCGGGAATCGAACCCAGGACCCCTCGGTGCTACGCTCACGCGTCAACCACTGTACCAAGGAGGCGGTCGGTAATATGTAATTAAAGCAATTGAAAATATAAAAGATAAATTTCTCTATTTATCTCGATAGTATGGCGAGATATTATGTTTTCGTTATTTATGGTTCTATCTCTTATCTTATATTATCTATTATGTTATCGGATACTTACTATGTATTTGCAAATCTTGTGTGCAAGTTTGTGTTCCCCCAGAAACCTTAACTTTGGTCCGTGGTACGGCCGACACTTGAGCAGTTCTTCCACCTGTAACATAAAATTAAGAATTCATAAATGAAAATAAATACAAAGAAAATAAAACAAGAAATTAAACACTAAGAACTTCAACTAAACGTATCGGCACAAAGAGTTTTTGAACTTTAAATGTCTCAAATTAAGAATATTATTATCAATACCGAGCTTCATACGTAAACAGGTCATTTAGGAAGGTCGTCTCATTTGTTCCATTTAACTAACAATCGTATTCCAAAATACAAATAAACAAAAGTAATGAAACAAAAGACAAGCATTACATAATAGCATACCATGTGGATGTTGTGGTGGTCCATTGGCTGGTAAAGGCGGCGGTTGCTGAGCGCCATTCTGCCTTTTAACATATCCGAAGTTCTGCGGCGCTTTTGCTTTGCCAGACGAGCTGCTGCCATTGCCGCTTGATACACTGGATGGACGTGACCCTCCACTCGGGGATTGGAGCTGGAATATTATTAGGTAAAGTTATACAGGGCTACTGGTAATTAGACCGGATCCTTTTAAGAGGTGGTAGGGGATGTTATTTGCAACAATTTGACTAGAGACTTTAAATAAAGATTTGTTGTAAACAGTTAGTCACTTGTATTGTGTGGATATGTAAGACCTTATTATGTCAATAAAGATTTTTATTATTTTTTTATTTTAAGCTATTGCATAGCTTCTATCGCGGGCCTTGAGCGCGGGGACCGAATCCAGAAATTCCGTAACGAAAAAACCTCACGCTCCCCACTCCGACGGGCACGGAGGTGTGGCTTGAAGGCATGCTATGCAATAGCTTTACCGCGGCAGTCCCCGAGTGCCACACGTCTTTTTTATTATTTTACCTATTTTTTGATAAAAAAATACGAGTAGGTGTTAAAAAAAATTATATCTTATGTATTATAAGAATTTTAACTGATTATATTTATTTGAAGATATGATCGCAAATATCACAGAAACAAACCACCACAAATTGCGATGCTGCTTCACGCAAAGCTAATATTATGTGTTCGTGTATTTTTTTTTCCCCGAAGGGGTATCATCAAAGGATATAATTAATTATACGTAGTGCGACATAAGCAGTAAACGATATTGAAAAAGTTTACCTGAGCACCACCACCCCTTGGTCCATGTTGGTTAGGCGCATTGGCAGCAGGGTACTGAAAACAAAACTTGATTTACACAAAATAATTATAACCAAGCACTTTGAATGGCAGAATGCCAAGAGTTGTTATCGCGGGACGAGAACTAGCTGCGAACAGAACCTTTTTTGGCACAGTGGACCGCGGAGTGCTTGAAAGTCGGTACAATAAGGTTAGGTCACCTGAGGGTGTGGCGCGATGCCAAGTTGCTGGGCGGCCGTCAGCTTCTCGCGCTTGTGCTGCGGCGAGTGGTGGCCCGCGCGCCGCTCGCTCTTGCGGCTGTGGGAGGGACTTGGCGGCGCGGGCGGCTGGTTCTGGAAACAAATTGGAAGTATTGTAATTCGCTTACTGACTCGAATAAATTTGAAATTATAAGTTCTTAACTTGAATAAAGTTCGAAATAAGTATGCGAGGTTTGGGAAAGATGTTTGTTTTGCAAAGCGAGATATGGTATAAAATTTATAGTACCTAACAATAAAATTCATCTACAGTTTATTAGACCCACTATTCTTCCTACTTTGTTTACCGGGAAAACTTTACGTCGTCTAATTTCTTTGCGTCGGCAAAGAAATTCGTATTGCGTAGTACCTAATTATATTACTTATATTAATATATTCCTAGTGCATTTTTGTCTACGAAATAATATGTTAATATTACCAAGGGTGGTGCTCCAACTCCCGGTGAGTCCGTATACTTCTTCCATGTTGTATCCTGTCTCGGCGGAGGCGGCTGCCTTTCAGTCTGCTGTCCACAATCGGCTTTACTTCGCGTTCTTCCCACCACACGATATACTACTCCGCTACCTCCTTCCATATTTCTGTTACGAGCTCCACCACGTCTAAAAACACCAACTCTGTTATTCAATGATTCAAATAATAACATGTTTTTCATTTAGATTAATAATATAACGTGTAGTATGAGTGATACGCTGGCATATAATATTTGCCAGACTTATTAGGCCTTTTGTAATATTATAAAAATCATTGTAAGACTTCCTCCATTCAAGTAATATTTTCCAATATTTTGTGCACTTTATAGGTAGAGGTATAGCTACAAACGATTAACAAAAGAACAACGGGGGAGGCGAACCCCAGTAGATGAGTCAGAGTGCACACAAACAACTGCGTTCACTTTTATTCATATTGTGTGATGCTCGATCACTGCTCGGGATATCAGAGAGTGCCAATTTAGTCGTGAATGTGAATAGTTCAGAAAACATTCTCGGAAAATAACGCACATCCAGTATTAAATGTTAATTGTATTTTGAAGTGTACAAGTTAGTGCTCTAATTTAATATTATAAACATTGACACTTCTTATCTTTAATCTTGACTGCGTGCACCCTAAATAGCGATTTTAGGAAACAAGGGCTGTGTTGATGACTAATGCATGTATTTGGTTAAAGCAAGTATACTTAGAAATTACCTACAAATAGTCGTGACATATGTCGGTTTTTACATAGATTTATACAATTTCAAACTAAGAAATAGTTTTGGTTTCTTATAATTATTTTACGTGAGTTTTCGAGTGCTATGAACATACATACATACAATATAATCGAGTATACTGTAGAATGATTAAGAAAAGTGTATAGAGAACCATCTGGTGTATACGTTAACAAGACTGGCAGAAATTGCGTGCACTTTATTGACTATTATCAAAGTACGTACGATGCCGTATAAGAGCATGTTATGTTGCCGAGATTAAAGAGGACCGTTCAGGCTTTAGAGCCCGGGGCGATGGAACAAAGACTATTTATATGAGGGGTAGACTCTGGAAGCGCAACATGTTGTGACCTACTTTAAGTATCTGATGATAGAGACATTTTTTATTTTTGTCGTTATGCGACACAAAACAATTCACCGTATAGGTATAGAATTTTTTCATCATAAAACAGCTATTTTTAGAAACAGAGCCTAACTGTACTTTGACATACATAATGAACTTTTTATAGTAGACCCTTGAAGAAAATGTAAATATAGGAAGAGTTATTCAGTATACTCATTAATCACTTGTTATGATGTTCATTGAAGATCAAAGAAGTCTTTATATCTATAAACACTGAAAAGAGGTCATTGTACTTTGCCGATAAAATATTACGTCATAAATCAATATTTAAAGAACTCATTTATAGTTTACAACTTTGTGTAACGCATTTTGAAATAATCAACAAACATTTATAAAACCATTAACAGTAATACAAAGTAAGACTGTCTTCGAAATTACCTTTTCATCAACAATGTAAAACAAAAATGCATATCCATAGATGGTTAATTCAACCAGAATATTTTATAATAGTATCACAGTTTTACTTATTATACCGTAAAGATACCATACACAATATCATTGTATGAGTTTATAAGCATGTACATACGGATAAGGCTTATAATTTAAACCCAGTCGCATCTCACATACAAAGTTGTTTCATTTTCCCCCTATGTGACCTGTGTACGAGTTACTCGCTACGTCTCACGAAGCAAAAATGCTCGCATTATATCAAAATGAAAGAAAACTATGTCACGTGTGTTTATCTACTTTTTCACCATAAAAGAACGTCCAAGTCATATTCGTAAGGAACAGAAATGTTACGGTAATGCCTGGGGGAATATTCACATCATTCCTTTGCAAATAGGTAAAAAGTTTGATATTTTATAATTTGGTGCTACAATAAAAAATAGTGAGTACCAAATAGACGAATGTTCCAGATTACATTCAGATTGAATACGATTAAAAACGGATGTGGTATTAGAAATGAGTACGAAGATAGTACACAAGGTGCGTCAATTTGCGCACCCTGCTCCATTCTTCTGGGGTATTTTGTCATTTGAAACATTGGTGTTTTAATGAAAACCCAACGCCTCAAGCCCTACGCTAATGATGACGGATCCTGAATGCATCTGAATACAGCTTTCCTCATTATTCATTAACTTTATTCCTTTATGTATTGAATCGTAAATTCCTGAGCGAGTTCATTTTAATTAGAAAAACGTACCCAACGTTTTGAAACCTAACATGTATTATGTATATTTTGAAATACATATAAATTACGGGAATAAATTTAAATTAACAGACGATTAGAAACTCATGAGAGAACTAAATACTCCTAAATTTTGAATAAATTTTTTAACATAGAGCCGTCACAAATATCCCTTCTGCGATATTTTCATAGCACCAGAATGGTATAATACCTAATTAATCCTTAGACAACTTTCTGTTTTCGATCCGTCTAGACTCTAGACTCTAGACTACTCGACATCCATGTTGAGCGACCACTGACTTATTATATTAAAGCCCAAAAGTGCACATCTTTTATAAAAGAAATTATTTATTTGCTTTAAGCGTTCGAGATTTTATAAACTTATTAAAACTCAGTTTAATTTTAACTTATTTAAATAGAATCCAACTGCTTTATATTTGCATTAATTATTGTACCAGCTTCATAAAAATTGCTTGTCTCGAATGAATGAATCGAGAGCACTTTTTCTCTCTATGAATTCCATTAACTGTGACTTGGCTCTATGATTTGTGAGTAGTAAAATACATATATATTTCTTATAAATATAACTAAGTGGATGCGACAAAAATCACACGAACAGAATCCGCCCTCGTATAATATTGTGATATATTATATATTATTTTGTTTATCTTGATAAAAAAACCCTACGATTACTTACATTACAGCTTCAGAATGTTACTGACATCCTACTTGTCGAATTAAATGCGTGCACGCAGTTAAAATATCTACATCAATTATCAATTTTATGTTTAATTTCTATTTTTTATTCCAAATTTTATATTAAGTATAGGTAAATATAATATATCTTGATATAATTTGAGACATTTAATTAATATCCACAAATAAACGACATGTCTTCCAAAACTAGACACCCTCGCTTTAGATTCCGACTCAATAGTCGTCTATTAAACAGTGAAAGGTATTTATGCCTTACTCATTAACTCAGGTTTAAGACGGTAACGCTTCCGTCGATTGTAAGGAATAGGGCTTAAGTAAACTGGGTATCGATTACAAGTCAAGTTGAAGTTGATTGTCAGTCTTTACAAACTACGTCAGTACAGCACTAAAATTACATTGATTATACTTTCGTTCTGTTGCATAGGTATAAATAATTTTCAAGTACCTACTGGACTTACATGCAAACATACTTAATTTGGTTCAAGTACTCATACAAAATAATTTACACGATGATTCACAGTTGCACTTTAAATAACAAGCTAATATTTCAGCCAATTTATTTAATTTATTTATAAGACTTTACGAATATCAATGGCAAGGTTATTAATTTGAAAGATAAGCACTGATGTTTCTTAAACAATTAAACTTGTATTCACAACCATATTGCATGCTCTGTATGTCAATGAAGCCCTATAATCAATAAAGTATATAGGGGACCACAACCATTACTATGGTGAATTTAAAATTCCCCTCAATTGCAAACACTACGTAGTATTATTACCGGAGGTCCAAGTATAACATTTAGTTAAACACACAGTTACTAAGAATATTAACATTATTTTATAATTACCAGATACATTAGATAATTTATATAAAGAGATACATGATCATTTTGTTATTAAAGATGTATTAAGATCGATCAATATTAGTGTTATTTTTATCTAAATAATTCTCATGGTAAATGCTTGTGTTTATTAGTTTTAATTCAGCTGAATTATTCGTTTTCACTTTATTGAGCCTGGTGACCAGATGGCTTAGGCATATTTACTGTGTAGTAATTATCCACATGTTAACAAGGTCATTGCTCTGAGAATAGCAAAAATATGAAGCACATAAATAATAATTCATATATTTTTATAAATAGTTAACACTAAGTATATACTTATACATATAATAATAAAATAATATAAAATAAGGCAATCCTTACCCACATTGTGTTTAAGCACTCTCGAAAATCTATGTTGTATATGAGTTACACCAGTACAAAATATCTACAAAGCACCGTATATTATATTCTACCGCTAAAAGCAAAGACACATAGCAAGGCAACACTGATAAGAACGTTCACAAAATTATTATCGAACAGTATTATTACACGATATAGCAAACGAACTACGTCCGAAATTCCCGCCTATTATACATGCGACAGAAGGCACAACGCATATGGTCCACCACTAATGACTAGGAAACACTTAATAACTAACACGAGCGAGTAAGTCGACGTTTTATCGCAGTTCACAGGATTCGCGACGGGCGCGATCGTTTCACATTGAGTCTTTGTTAAGCGCGGTCCAAGATCGGCGCCGGCAGCTGGGACCGGCGTGCTCGAGCGAGCGTGCGTCTGACGGAGGCACGATCGATTACAGTTCCAGATTTACATTATCAGAAATCGAGAAAGTTTTTCACGTGTGTATTTAGCAGCGGGCAGAGGGTCGGCGCGCCCGCACGCCCGTAGTGCGCGGCGCCGAATGCCGCCCGCCCTGCCTGCCGTTGCCGGCACCATCGGAACCGGCGGCAGCAACCGATACATTATATTAAGCTCAAAGCCTCTTAAACTATTTACGTAATCATATTACTGTGATTGATTCAATGAATATTGAAAGAAAAGGTGCTTAGAATTAACGAATTATTTTCTTTTTACAAGTTTGACGCAAAATTAAGCTCGCGAAAAGCTCAATTTTGCGATGGTGAAGAAATATGTATCAAAACCCTAAATCTATTAAGCGTTTTTATTTCATAAGTACTATAGCTGAATATCGGTATTGTGGGTGGTTAGGGTCGAGGTGTGGTATATAGTTATGCGCGGGGAAGGGACGGCGTGAGACGTAGGAGTATCGATTTTGACCACCCCGCCCTCCCCGTGCGATGCGACAGTGTGAGTGCGCTATGTGAGTCTTCGCTGGGAGATGGCAGATCGTACGGGTGTTCAAATTATAAATGCTTTGTTTGTATAATAGCTCTATCTATTTAAAAACGCACAGCCCTAATCCTTTCGGTCTAATCCAATTTATATTACTTATTTTTTCTATATTTAACATAATGTAGGTAGATAATATAAAAAACAATCATATAAATAAAATATTTGATTTGATAACAAGTTAAGTTTAATGTGAAAGGGGCAGAAAATAATGTGGTTTGATGGCGAAGAGTGGTAACATAATACCTACTTGTGACAACCACTTGTGGAGCATTGTATTGTGTCAATGTATATACTATTTATATTTTATGTAATAATGTATCTCCAGGTGAACATTACGTATTTAGGTCTTAGGACATTAATTAAACAACGTTTTTACGATATGATTGGCGATTAATAATATGTATATGTAATATGAGGAATAATATATCAGTTAAAATATTATCATAACGACGTAATATGGCAGGAATGATCATAACATACAACGCATATCACTAACCTTTCATCTAATTGTTGAAGTTGCGAGGGCTGCTGGTAGTTGATGCGTCGTCCGTACAGGGACGCGCCGCCTTCTGACATGTAGCCGTCCATTATATCATTGCTCCGACCACAATCCATTTCATTTACATTAATTCTTCGCAAGCAGTCCCCATCAGACATATATCCAGAAGCTATTTCTAAATCGCAATAATCAGGATTAGAAAATCCAGGGCTGAAATTAAGGCGATCGCGTAACCCTACGTTTTCTCTACCAAAATTCGCTTTCACAGTATTCGCATGATGAGGATAGCCAGTAACATTTTTTTGTGCTAAACCCGAAGTTCTCATGGGTAACGTTAAATGACTATTGTATCCTCGAAGTAAAGGTCTCATTGGCATTACGTTCATTAATGGATTTTCATCTTCACCTAATGAATTATCTCTACAATGAGATGGGGTACTGGAACGACTGTCATTTCGATCAGCCTCTGTTAGTGTTTTGTTGTGGTCAAACATTTGTTTTACACCTGGGCTACTTAGAATTCTTTTTTGAGCTGCTTCTTTTTCAGATATTTCAGCTTCATTTATGACGTTATTTATATATGTCGCATTCATGTCCATTTTCCTATTAGATGATGCATTACTTTTTGATACTTCTGAACCAGATTCACTGGATGGTCTGTATATTACGCTCCCGTCGCTTGAATTAGACTGTTGACCTGTTGTACTGTGTGTAGAATTGGAATGTGAACTCTCTGACATCTGAGAAGATGGATTTTGATTTGTAGAATTTACCACTGGCATTGGTGAGACAGCTAATGTTTGTTTTTGAGATGCTTCTTTGTTTAAATTAGACTGTTCTCTAGTAAATGGTAAAGTGCCAACATTATTCGTGGAATTTAAACTTGAGTTACTTTGTATTGGACTCAATTGGCTGCTTGTATTCTTTTGTATTATATGTCTGTCATCCTTAGATACCTTCGAAGTTCCTTTTACAGCGGCTGTTGGTTTCGGAATACCAGTATGATTTTGTAAAGGAACATTTTGCCCTCCCGTTGGAGAAGGGGATTGAGCAGGATTGTTGGACGTATTGTCTGCCCGCGTATCACTTAATTTAGCTTGGCTGCCTGATAATTTCACCATCTTTGATTCTAATTTTGGCTTTGATATTCTGGAATTATCTTCAATTAAGTTTAATTTCGTATTACTAACAGATTTCGGCGCAGCTAACTTGGATTCCTTATCTCTAGCGGGTAGCTTAGGACTGTTTCTTGACTTTTCATTATTGTTCGATTTAGGGTTTACTTTGCTTAAATTCATTGATGTCTCTTTTACTGGTTTCGATCCTACAAGTTTGGATTTCACACTCTTTCCGCTCTTATCTTTATTTAATGTATCATTTTGATGCCTCACATTTTTAGGCCCTACTAAGTTAGATTTTATATGTGAATTTGGAATATGTGAAGATTCATTTAGACTTAGACTAGAATCGGATCTTTCACTTTTTGCAGAAGAAAACCCACTGGACGAGCTCGTGCGCTTTGAAACGGCGGAACTTTTACTATTTTGTTTTTCTGCGCTAACTTTATCCTTATTAAATAATTTTAATTTATCTAACATCGACTGCTTAGTTGGCGTCCCATTATGATTCGATACATTTGAGGAATGTTGTTGCGTTTGGGTGGGCAAAGATGATGGAATCTTACTGCCAGGTGTTAAAAGAGAGGAATTCGGCCTTGACCTGTAAAGAGAATAAATATAAGTACCTATCTTTAGATACATTTAGTTACATAGCAAATGCAAGTACAAATATAATGTTTAAATAAACATGGTTAATTAGTACAAAAAATAATGAAGCAGGATTTGAAACTACATATTATTACAAGTGAACTGAAAACAATAATCCTTACCCAGATGATGAAGCTGGTGCGCGAGGTATAAAACTAACTGCGCCATGTCCCAGCGGGCTCGTTGAACGGCTTGAACTTGCGGACAAACCACTTTTCCCACCTGTGATTTAATAATGTTAGTCAGTGAAGGACATTTAATACCGAATTAATTTTCACAGTACGGCTACATTTATATTGATAAGGGAATAGGTATAGAATAATGTATAACACAACATTTCCGAATCAGTGAACGACTTGAACTGATTGCCAGGTTATAAAAACATAATGTTTTCCACCAATAATCGTATGTATGTTATCGAAGCCAAATTTAGTTTGGTCTCCGAGACCCCTAGCGACCCTTTAAAAACTTTTTCATTTAGGGGACGCCAGCTGATCGTGTATAGTTCTATAAACTTGGTCCCTTGTATTGATTGCATATAGTTAAACAAAATAATAATATTCTGACGTCATGCTTTAAAGCACACACTATCCAATTTATATTTATAAACACGAGGCATTTTTTAAAAGTTAGACAATTTGAAAAGTACTTTTTGTCTTTTATTTGTTGTAAAGAATTTGATATGTTGTGTGTACAATGTTCTGAATTATTAAATCTTTTTAAAGTATCGTTAAATTTTACAATTTTTAATTTTACATTGATCCAGATGGACATCCGACATGTGATATAATTAATTATAGTTAAAGAAAAGATTATTGTTCAACTCTGGCTATAGCAGGACGTCCTATAAAGTGCTTGAATGTATACCAACGTCTATCATAAATTCTATTGTTTACTAATTCCATATTGTATACCAATTTAAGAAATGCTTACGCAAACGACAGACATACCATTTTCGTTCGTTATATTTAAATAAATAAATAAATATTTCGAGATGTTTCACAAGGTCACTGCATAAAATGAAATTTTTGTGCAATGATATAGTGTAGACGAATTCCAATAATTTAGGGCAGCAGTTTCAAAAGGAAGTCGAGTGCGTCATCAGAACGAATCAACGGTCTCAGTTCTCAATCAACAGTTGGTACCTACAGTCTACACTAGTACCATCCGCTTTATTTGCACCCATCCATCATTTAACCGCAATGGCTTACGGCTAATCGTTTGAAAAATATCACGTTATAACGTTACATTTGCAATAAAGCCTAAACAGTTTAAGCATTTTAAATAGTTGCAAATGACAAAATTTAAATACGTATCCAACGTTAAATACAAAAAAAAATTGTCAAAAAAATACACTGTCGCTACATCGCTACTTTAATAGGGCTAAATAGTACGTTATTTTAAAATAAAATCCAAAACGAATTTTATAAACCTCAAAATTAACCAAAGTAAAATAAATATTTAAAATTAAAAAACCCTGAACGTCTTTTGTTATTTTTAATTAAAAAAACATACTATCACAAAAATAAGACTATTTACGCATACTATACTGATAAGAGTTTAAATATAAACGTGTCTTTTACTATATGGTTTTATCTAAATATAAACCACGGCTTACAATTACTTAACTGTTACGAACAGAAATTATATATTCTAGCACTGATACAAACCTCGAAACCAAGTAAGTTATCACACACAGAACACAGGGCTTAAGAATTCAACAGACTGACTAATTATGATTATTATAAGTAAGGAATGAGTGTTCGCTTTGGACAGTGCACATCAACTGGCGATGCATCTGTCTACAAGACGATACACGATAACAGTGGGACGGGACCTAATAAATCCTTAGATTATCGCTTCCCATGCGCGAGATTCATAATAACTGGCTTAGTGTTTTCATTACGGCTATAACAATGACCAGCGGATGTTATAGCGAGTCTGTTGTTAAATTAATTCCCACTTAGTAGACAGGACAAATACTTGAAAAAATCTTTACAATTTTTATTATTATGGAGTGAAACAGTCCGTTCTTTTACGAGATGCCATTAACTAATTGATAAATTGAATTACACGTATCCATTCTGATAATGGATATCTACAAATGGTCTACGAGTAACGAAGTTACATAGTAAGGTCAATGAACGTTTTCTTTGTCTTTTACTTTCTCAAAAGTTCAGTTTTAAGTGCCAGGAGTAGGAAGACTTATATTTAATTAAAACAAAACGTCGCAAAATTAATTAACCACTTTTTTACAAAAATACACCGTTTTATTTATACGCAGTAAAATGGGAGGAGGTACTCAGTTTGAATGTATTGTTTTTAGTTTTTTAAACATTGTAGTTTTTTAAACATAGTAACTTAATCCTACTAATGTTCTACGTTCGGTTATTAACAAAGAAGATATTATACATTGTTCATAACCTATTCTTCAAGACTATCAGACAACAAAGTGTAGCTACATAACGTAGCAATCGTTGTTCACTTCAAAATCAAAAATGAAAATTTAAAAACAGTTAACTATATAATATGTTTGTTATTGTATAAAACTTAAACCATATAAAGGTTTGTAAATATTTCATGTTAACTTGCTTATAAAATCATGAGATTTTAAAAGTTTTTAAATTATAGTTAGACATAAAAATGACTATGCAATTACGTGTCTAGTTAATCCTCAACACTAGTATATTTTTAAACGCACCTAGCTTATTCTTATTATATCTCATCTAATCAATACTTATGAATTACCATAGTATAAGTGCTCTTTATACTATGGTATTACCTATAACTACAAAACAAACTACTACAGACAACAACGTTTTCGAAAAGAAAAATTATATTATGTTTTCGAAATTTATGAAGGTCCCGAAACCATTTTGGGAGAGCCAAGAGCATTTTAGATCAATTTTCCTCATCAATTTACTAAAGGAACAAGTACCAGTTACCAGGCTAATCTTATTGTGCCAAACCAAAATTCGGCTTAGCACCTCTTTTCGGAGACTGCTGTATTATAAACCCTGAACATTCAAGTCGAATTAATGTTATGAATTAAGAGGGAAATCAAACATTGTTTAAAAGATAAATAAGAATCATTTTTATTTACCATGTATAGGGGTGGCTGGTAGCGGTCGTTTGTCCGGCGGCGCCCGTCGGACCGCGGCCGCTGATGCTGGCAGCGGTATCGACGTCTGCAGCACGGAGACTTGCCTGTCAATAGATGTATTATTAGCTATGTTTTACAGATGTTTTCTTACAGTATACTGAAAGGTCAGGGTTAGTATTTTACCCTTCGTGGACTTTTGCATTCGATTACGACTGTGAATCTTACAGGTTTTTTCTTGATAGCATGTTTAAGCATAAAAGTTGAACATCATCGCCTACTATATTACATATTATATATGGAAGTAAGTTTTGTTTCAAATTATATTGATAGAAAATTATGTAAATGTTTCTTATCGCTTATAAGTATTCACAAAGCAACTTTTGTATTTAAATTATAAATAAGTTTAAATTTTTAAATAAATATCATTTTATTGATTTCCATACTTCGCTAAAACCCTGTCTTTAATTGAGTCCGATACTAGAAATATATAAACAAGATAAAATGATATAGACCTACCTTGAGCAACTCAAATAGCTCTCACTTTCGTGCATATTTTGCTTTAACTTACATTAAATGTATTTCAGAGATTATAAATTAAACGTTGTTTGTGTACCACAACTTTCTACGTGTGATTTATATTCTCTATAAAATTACTATCATTTGAAATGCTATGCCCAGTTGTAGGTAAATAATATAAATCGCCGGTAGTTGAAAGGTAATATGATACCTTGTCGTATGTGCAAATTGTAAAATAATGTTTTGTTAGCAAAAGTATAGAACTATTTGTGATGCTCACATTTTGTACACGCCTATCAAATAATTACCTACGTAGGTTATTAAATAAATCAGTAATTCCAATAGGATATAATGCTTCCCATTTCCTAATTATATTATTCCAATATTAATGTCCAATATAATGTTATTCCAATAATTGATCAGTATTATAGGAGTAATATACACAATACATTTTAAAATAATATAACAGTAACTCTATATTATATTCTTCAATATAATCTCTATATATTTCATTTTTCAATATAATCAGTGACTTTATTGAAAAATGAAAACATAATTGATGAATATAACATTTTAAATACTTCTTCAAAGAAATAAGTCTCCGAGTACCTACAGATTGAATTGATAGGCAAATTGTATACCGTATACTTAAAATGCTAACGTGAAGGTATTATCGTAATATTACCGTTAATATTCCTCCTTTGTTAATAAACAAATTAAAATAATACCAACTAGATGTGTCGCCCTTCGTCGTCGCCGGTGTGGTCACGATTTTATAATAAAACATACGCAAGGAAGCAATTGTAAGGTGAAATATTACCTACTTATTCAAGTGAGCTTTCCATTTATACAGTTTTTACTCTTTATATAGTCTTTTGTGTTTATAGCATAGACTTTATTATATTTCTATTAACTAGGAATGTTTTGTTATATAAGTGGAACAGATTACTAATAAAGTACCTGACTATAATAATTTTAAACTTTAGGTGTATCTATAGAAACTAGACATTTGTTATAATCATAATAGTTCTTATTTACCTCTATTACAACAGCAAAAATTTGTAATGATCGGAATCAGACATGGTATGTGATTTGATAATATTATATATCGATTGAAGCGACTACTCCACACTAGATGGCGTTAATGGTATATTACAATTTGAACAAACCGCTTATTTCGGAAACCCGGAAGAATTAAATACAGCTTTACAAGGTACCTATATAAATACATTTTTTTATATCGGTTCAATAGTTTTTCAGCTTATTCGTAATAAACTTTAAAACCCGATATAAAACATCAATAATACACATTTTTGGCGAGGAAATGAGCCTCCATTTTCACCTAAAAAATTCTAGGTTTAAAAAAAGACAAAATGTAACAATATAAGTATTAAGTACATTTTGTCAGAGTATTGTTAATTGTGACATAAGGGCAAAATCTAAACATTGAACATCTGGTGTCGCCGGCGCACGCAAAATAATATGTACCTATACCTATGCAATGCACGCCATATAACTTACACAATAGGTAAGATTTTTCATTTATGATACCCGTGACACACATCACACATGTTTTCTTTATTGTTATTTCTTACAATTAACACTAATTTGTAAACTTTGTTTACAGCACATAGGCACGTTTTGTTTCACCTGCAAAGTTAGTTCTTCCTAGAAAAGAACTGTAATTCAATTCAATTCTATATACAACATACTCGTATTTACAGGGCAAAACACTTGGAATAAATTTGTGTTTAATTTTAATCATTGACTGAAATAGGCAACAATATTTAAGCTTGAAAAAACTTGTAACCCATTACATGATTCTCACTAACTAACTAGGTACTGCCGTTTTGAAATCTTGAAAGTGACAAATGTCAAAATGTCGTGTCGCCTCACGCCCATATCAGTCGTGTCTAACGAAAAGTAATCCCTATTTATTGTTTACTAATGTTCCATGTTACACGGTGAGATCAAAGATCAGTATTGATGATATGCTTCGCGCTGTAAAAGATCGACGAACCGTGACTTGAATCAGGCTCGATGTATTTTTAGATCACATCTACTAAGTGGACTAGATGCTCTTAATTTCACTTCGATATTGAGTTTTAACAACGGGCCCCAACTTCGATTCAGGATGTGAAGTTTCCGAATTACGAACTGTTAATGGAACAACTAATAAACATACACTTAACATTTCTTACACCGCATAGACTGTGAGGAGCTTTTTTTAAGTTACCATTTTTATGAAATACACGATTTTATCGACGCAAAGCTGTAGACGTATGAAAATTGTAGAAATACATATTATATCTGCAAAGCTATATAACTTATATCTATATTTAAATTAAATTATGAAGTAGAATGAATTGAGGTTTGTGGTTTTATATCTAGTTACATAGATGTGTTATCTAAAGTTAAGAATTTTGTGAAACACATTCTTTGATATCGATTTGAATATTGTGTATTATAACTATACCTTCTGACTTCTGGAGATGTGGGGAGACTTCTTGATTTCCTGCTTTTACTATTCTGGCGCGTATGGCCTTGCCCTGAGTTGGTGTTACCCATGGTTGACTTATTACAATCTCTTAGCACTAGATCACAGTAGTTTTTCACACATGTTTCGTTTATTATTTTATGATCTCATTTTTCTAACTAAGTTAACTCTAATCAGTCTTGCGTTACATTAATGTTTCTTCTTTAATTTTAATTCAGTTCATTTTTATCAATAGAATACCTATTTCAAAGTAGAATCTATAGTCGTAATAATATCGATTGAATTGTTAGTCATGTCTATACCTAATAGTCTACCCAAAACACTGCAACGTTTGCAAACATTTCAGGTAGGTATAACAGGCATTTCGAACTGCTATTCGATCACAATTTCAATCATCATTCTCATGAAGACCATTGAATTCTTTAGAGTTTAGATTAACAACGATTTTCTGCATACATCTCATTGACAAGAACGCTTCTGTTTATTTCGTGCTTTTGTTATAACCATAAAACGTTTAAAACGAAAGTGCTCACAATAAAAATAATTGGTCTATTGAAGTTAAAGAAGGGGACTGAACCATTACACAGTATTGTCTCCATTCAAAGAACTAAGGGTTACAAAAAAGGTTAATTATAGGTAGAGTACCATACCGATAGTGCATCGACCTTGACAACAATGAAATAAAGAGATCTTGAAATTTAATATTTACTTTTTAATCAAATTACTACTAATTTAATATAATTTAATCGGAACTCTTTAATGATAAGAGCACACACATTTATTTTTTGTTTAATTAATTGTATAGATATATTGTATAGATATCGCCTAATTTATTATTAATTTCTGTGAATGTTGTGTTTATCTGTAATTGTTGTGCATAATAATTTATAAATTCTATTGTAACTGTTTAACGCGAAAGATACGTATGTAACAACTGTTGATGAACCTTTTTAATAAATAAATAATACCTAAATCCTAACAATGATGGTAAAATGTTAAGTAGAATAACTGGCCTAGATACATTATCGGATTAATCATAGTGAGTGTTGTGAAGCGAGTATGATGAGCATTAACAATAGAGTTTAATCATAATGCCTAAACGTACTTTAGCATCGCATCAATGTATCATTTATCAGTTCTATTGGATAATACATTTATTATAGTATATTTTTGTTCTTCATTAGAAAGGCTATGACTGTGACATATTTACGTAGTTATAACCTACCTATTTCGAATTCCAACATCCTATTTGTCTTTTGTTAAAACATTTACTATATGCCCAGAGACCAGTCATTAAACGCCCAGAGCATCACAGTAATGAATACATACATAATGTCTTCCGGCCATTGGATAAATTGTCCCAAAAGCCATTGTCAAAATCCATCAATTCACGCATTGATTAAAAGGATTGTATTCAAATGGGGCAACAATGCACTTGATTTTCCATACGGAAAATGACAAAACTATCATTTATACCCAATTTTATCTATGTATATCTGATAGCATTTTAATTTACATACTAATTAAATTGTTAGTTTGCATAAAACAGCAAAACGATTCAATCAAAAATCCAGATGCGTCGCTGAATAAAAAAAAGAAAAACAAGTTAATCAATACACTAGGCTAATTTTGCGAAGTGTCAGACAAGAGAATTACTTTTCTTGGAAACTGAGCCGACCGGAGCTGTGCACACAGAGTCGTATGTTTCATGCTAATTTATGCACGTTTCTGCCTATAGGATTAGCCAGCGTTAGTAATTCTGTACTTTGTATTGGCCTTTGTAATGCTCATCCATTATGGAATGCTCAATGAACTTTGAAAATCAAATTTGATGGTGATTACACCTGGTCAAATTCATATTAGCTTCATAATCTATGAGAGGAACATTTTATGGCTTACGATCGAATTTATAATTTTGAAGAAGTAACAGTAACAGTTTGAAAAAATCTATTTAAAATTTGGGAAATAGGTACACAACACTCGATCTATAAAAACACAAATAAACGACTTCAGACGGATTCAAATTTTAAAGCAAAGTTGTATTCATTTTCCTGCAAAATCAATGTATCAGAATATATATCTACAGTGAGGAAATTTTCGATGGGCCCTGGAGGGAAAGTACTTGAAATACTGAAGGTAGGGAATTTTGCTAAAAGGAAACATTCCTTCATTTTTAAAAAGATATAGAACTGCATTCATAGATTTTCGAAAAAATTCTTACATCGACCGGGAATCGAACTAATTAAAAATGAACTAATTGAAATTTGTTATTTTATTATTAAAATCTATTAAAATCGACTTACACAATGTTAAAGATAATTATATCCTAATTTATCGTAAAAATATTTGCTCTTAGAAATAGAAATATCATGGAATTGAACATTTTTTATTGTATCATCAACACTATGTCAACATAAAGAACGTTACTAATTTTAACACGACGTAGACGATTTTCGTAGACGTTGATCAAGGCCCATGTGTACCTACTCAATAATAAAAATTGAATATTTTACGGATATAATGGTATAGAAAATACTAGTTTGAGGCCTATTTATATCGATTTGAATAAAAAAATAACAATTTTTTTTTTTTTTTAATTTTTAGTTAGTTCGATTCCCGGTCGAAGCAAGTGAATTTTCGAAAATCTTTGAATGCAGTTCTATTTCTTTTTAACCCCTTATTGCATGAATTATTAAGGAGATGAAATAAAAATTATTTTTTTGCAAAAAAGTGTTTATTAGACCTTACATTATGAGATCAAATTGAGAAAAAAAATTATTTACTTATATTATAGAAAATATGAAACGGCGCCATATATGGACTCGTATGCAGTGTTTGTTGTATTTTTTCCGTCATATATGGCTTCGTATGCAATTAGAAAAAAGTAACTAATTAATAAAATAAAAATATATTCCAGACTAATTTCACACACACGGTTGGCAAGCCCCAAACTAAACTTAGGCTTGTATCCTGAATGCTAAGTCAACTGATATACTACATATACTTTACATAAATCCTATCTTACTAATATTATAAATGCGAAAGTTTGTGAGGGTGGATGTATGTGTATGTGTTTGTTTGTTACTCTTTCACGCAAATACTACTGAACCGACTTCAATGAAATTTAACAGACATAATATAGAGGGTAACTTGGACTAACACATAGGATAGGTTTTATCCCGGAAATCCCACGGGAACGGGAACTATGCGGGGTTTTCTTTGAAAACGCGGGTGAGGCCGCGGCCGCGGGTGAAATGTTAGTACTTTATATGGATACCTAAATAACACCCAGAATCACAGCCAACTTATACTTCGTGAAATTGCTTAAAACAATTACGTTTGTCATTATAACATAAAAACACGTTATATTTTTCACATAACGTGAAGGAACGAAATTGGAACAATATAGGCATAACTGACGGCCGTTCTTCTTCCAAATTGGGTAATGACTAATCCCATCAGATCGTACAGAGTCAAAGTGAAAATCTAGATGTCTTGCAGGAGTTTTTCGTAGCTTTTTTGCGGCAATTGACGAGTCAGGATAACTGAGGAGACTCCAGAGATGCCGATGTTTCTAAGTTTTTGAGAGACGACCACGTCTTTTGATAATAAGGGCTTTCCCTGACTTTCGCATTTGCTCTGAAATGGCTAATTAAAAATCATACAGTGGCATATAGCATGAGTCTGTATTTATTGATGATGATATGATATTTACATGCTTAGTAGTGAGATAAAAGTGTCCAGGATCGATACTGGAACAATCAGTGAAAGTATCCTTGAATGCATACCAAGCCACATATGACATAATATATTTTGGACGGAATGCATACGAAGCCAAATATGACAGATTTGGAAAAGTACAAAAAAACATGATTAAAGCAAAAAAAACAACCAAACCAAATGTTTTACCTTATTTTAGAAAGAATAAAGAATGAAGTAATATTTTTTTTCATGGCTTTACTCACCTTTTTGATATTGAAATTTTAATTTGAAAATCACGGTTTTTTCCGCGCACCCAAACCGTCGCACGCGCTAGACTAAATCTATAATATATCTGATAGATAATGTTTACACTGTATAAATTAATTACATTCCAATTCTCGATGAAATGCTGTTTAAGATGTAAGGTAGTTTTTTTAGATATTGTTTATAGTTAGCCTATAAAAAATTCATGAACTTCGTCGTCCATATATGGCTTTGTATGCGGTAAGGGGTTAAAAATAAAGGAATGTTTCCCTTCAGCAAATTTTTCTATCTTGAGTATTTCAAGTACTTTCTATCCAGGGCCCATCGAAAATTTCCACACCGTATATATTATCAATTATTTTATCCGATTTAATTTATTTTATTAATCATTCATATAAAGAGTGTCTTTAGTTTAATATAAATATAATATAGGTACATATACTCACTTGCAAAAAGCAGTCATCTGTGCTATCGAAACACATCTATTATTATTTATTGCATACCTATTGTATGTTAATAAATTCAGGCTAATGTTTGGTTTCTTATACTAACTTATGCAAAGTTCAACTAAATTAAATTCATCCAGCATTTTGAGGCATGATGCTGGCTGAAAGTTATACCTATATGAAGAGATAAAACTTTTAAAGAAAGTTAAATTAAGTACATGTTAAATCCTTGGAAGAACAATATTTACTTATCATTTATTTTATTACTTTTGTAGTACATATTCCTATACAGTCACTTTTACGGTATTGACTTGATAAACTGCCATGACGAACGTGTAACAGCAGTGTAAATATTAGATAGGTTTTACACTGCCATCAATTTTCATAACGTTGGTTGCGGCTAACCAATATATATTAATTTGCACGCGTACCTTGAAGGGAGAAGATACGAACTGCAAACTCATGACGTTAAACCAGATTTATCACACCGCCCTCTTCTGTTTGTTTAAAAATCAATGACATTTACCAACGCACATTTATCTCGAAAACAAAATAAATTAAGTAAGTAATGGCATTTTGTTTTTTTTTATCACAGATATATACCTACAATGTTGACAATTGACATTTGAAATTGGAATTCGAATTTTTCTCATCACATTTTTTTTAAATTTATTTCAGCTTACATTTTTTTATTTATTTAAGCCGTACCACTACTTTTTATTATTTATAAATTTGGAATCAACTTTATTTAAAGTCACATAAAATATTATATTAATAGGAATAAACATTATAGACATGTATCGATTATTTCGTGTGAACTATTGTATTCGAGAGACGGGGGCGCAGAATCTTGGGGTGGCAACTGGCAACCCCAAATGTATTCCCTTTCCAAACAATGTGAAACTAAAAAACATACATCGCTTAAATTATTTTTTGTCAGTCTAGCGATGTTTACTACGTTTTGTCATAAACTTTGTAGGTACTTCCCATAGTAAAAAAGTAAGTAGGTGTTTATTTATATTTTAAAACATTATTTGTTTAAATTTTTAGTTAAAAATGTTATTGTAGCAACTGCTAGCAACTGAGATAATATTATTATGTTTGCGTACAAAACAAAACTAAACGAGAACGCCATTAAAATGTTATCCCCGAGATTTGCAGAACTGCAATGCACCCACGTACATTACCCATGAAACTGGTTTTGCCACAATCGTATATGAACTGCTTAACATATTAACGATTTCTTAAAATTCAAATTTTGCCTTTATTTGTAATATTGTTTTAACATTTAAAATATTTATATTTTAAATGTATAACTGTAGGTGCTCCCTTTGAATAATTAATTCTTAAATATCTTAAGTTTAAAGTAATAAAAAATATTCAATAGATGAAGAATTACTATCAAAAGGAACCTTATCTTTCGAAAATACAATTAAGGAGATGTATACATAAATTTGTTTAGTTGATTATGATACAATTTTAATATTAACCTTGATACGTAAATAACAATACCAATAAAGTTTTTTTGTTTTGCAAAAAATAAAAAAAAGTTGTAAATTAGTTTGTATTTATTCGTAAGTATTTCAAATACAGAATCGTATCTTCATTAATTTTTCACAAAAGCAATATGAATTATGAACGTATAAGTACTTAAGCGTAATTAAGCTTAGAATCTATTAACATTAAAAATCTCATAATGGATAATAATTTCAAAAGGAAATTTAATTAGCAGTTACTGTCAAGTGATAACAAAGCGTTGATAGCAAGGCACATTGTTTGCCGAAGTACTTATACTTGAGTGTATCGTAAATTATATTTATTTATGGACTAAGTCTATATTTATTTCATAATATAGCCCGTTAGTTATTAATTTATACTATTATAAACTATGTGACAAATTGCTTTAGTCATCTATTTCGAGTGGGTATACGAAATATGTATAGTATTATACTTATTTAACTAATTAATTATTAAATTTAAAAAGGAGATCATTTAAAAATATATCAACAACAAAATCTAAAACCAGTTTGTAAAAAATGTAATGCTATTATTGAATAATACCTACATAGACTAGTCCAATTTACGTAGGCGTAAGACGGGGTAAGATAACCGGGTCCATTCTCCAGCCTTCGCAAACCAATAAGTAAAACGAAACTTGTATAAGCCACTACGACTTATACCTAGGTAATAGGATATACACCTACGACCGACACGCTGTTAAATGATAGGTGCAGGTCTATTTTGACCTCTAACAACTGACTAAAACAAGCACTTTTTCTATGCACGATAGCTAGTTATTTCTGTTACCTTTAGCCTTTATAGAACCTTAATGCTAGTAAAGATAGAATACACGTTCAAGAATCAAGATTCGTGCAGATTCGTTATTCAGTTAAGCACTATCTTTCATCTCAACGCTAAACATTGTGGCTTAGTAAAAGATACGCCTATTTCAAGTTAGCTTAACTTTATGATCACTGCATAAAACATTTAAGTATTATAATATTCTGCATTATCTACCATTAAAATATCTTAAAAAATATGAGGGTATATTTCACTTCCTCATGTAGAATATACGGTCCACAAATGAAATCACTTTGTAAGTGTAAAAATACCGTCAAATATAATTATTATAATTGTTAGACAATAGATAACTAAATATCTTTACTTTTACCAGTAAAAGTTCAGGCTTTTACTTATTAAAAATGAACTGAATTAAAATCCAAGTATTTCAAAAATATAATTAGC
>CAJQZM010036383.1:0-16157 GCA_907164665.1 Colias nastes
CATTTAAGGAGCAATTTTTTGAGATATTAATAATTAAAAAAAAAAAAACTTTCCGCGCTAACTTCCTTCCGGTTAATGTAGATATAAATATTGTTTACAAAATATTACACAATTATTATTTACACAATTCATTCATAAATTGCAAAAATATGAGTTGAGTACATAAGATGAAACACGTGTATGTATTTATCAATATGCTAAATCAGTACATGTAATATGTATACAGATAAAAAGGCTTGTCCATATCTTATAGGTAACTCGAGAACAACCAGACCGAACATTATCATATCCATCTCAAACAACATTGAAAAAATTCCCCAAAATTCTGACACCATACGAAAATCGGCGCATCTGCCTACACACACCCTATGTAGTACAGAACCTTACATAACCGTTTCCTTGACGCACAGCGATCCCAAAGCGGGGCAATTAGCGAAATGGCGACCGGAAAGGCGAACGAGCGCACACGCGGGGGACATCGCCTATTAATAGTATGGCCAGTGGATAATCAATATGCCCCACGCGTCTACCCTCTCTCGGCGACCCGCATCGCGCTTCCCGGAACTCGCGGACGCGGTTGGAGGGCGCCCTTCACGAAGTTACGAAACTCACGTGTAGCGAGCTGTGGGTAGCAGCTTGCAGGGAATGATCGACCGATACGTTAATAATGTGAAAGTCTGTCAAGAAAGTCGGGATTAGGTCCCAACTTAAGGTAGACTAGGTAACTCAAGGTAAGAAAGGTGTAGAAGGTGAAAGGTGTTGTACTTGTGTGTGTGTAGGTGTGTTTACATTTTTGTAAAAAAATATTGAAAGTTAAAAGTTTAAATATCTTACTACATTATAATAAATTTCAATAGAAAGCTCAAAAACAAATAATAATATGTACTAATTGACATGGTAACCATTCTTATGAAAGCTTTTTACTACAAGGAACTCAAATGTGTATGTGATTCTTTGTGCTCACAATTATGCCGACTAATTTCCACACAAGTTTCGAAACCTAAATCGTCCGTAATAGTTTTATATGCATAAGTTTAGCTTAATTTACTCGTATATTGTTTTATCTCATAAAAATTCCACGCATATTTCTGCACCACGCTTTTTCCGTTCGCATATTCAAAACTCCGCACATGCCTGGGCAAATTTAAACATCTGGTAGCCCTAGTCTCTGTTGACCGATGGCCCGGCGCCGCGCGTCCATAAATCTCGTCCACGGCCGCTGCCGGCTCCTTTGTTTTTTTGCCCGTAATAAGATCGCGGATGTCAGCGTCAGGTATAGACTATAGATGGCTCCAGCCAGCCGCGCGTGAATTGCACGTGTTGGTAGAGCTTATCTAATGGTATTGGTGTTGCTATCTCATTAACGATGTTTTGGACCCAAAATATTTTATCTGCTTTCCTATAAAGTGTTCATTTTTCGAAGAATAAGGTAACCTACAATTTTTTACAATTTATATTCTACTAGGTTTCCGCCCGCGGCTTCGCTCGCGCAGTCAAAGAAAAACCCGCATAGTTCCCGTTCCCGTGGGATTTCCGGAATAAAACCTATCCTATTTCCCGGGGTAGTAGTAAAGTAGCCTATGTCCTTTCTCGGGTATCAAAATATCTCTATACCAAATTTCATGCAAATTGGTTCAGTAGTTAAGGCGTGATTGAGTAACAGACAGACAGACAGAGTTACTTTCGCATTTATAATATTAGTATATGGATTTAAAGCGTGGAATAAAGTAAAGGATGGACGAAATTAGAGTACATTTTCAGAGAAGATCGATTGACGATTCGATCATGGACACGTAAAATTTAATCTTATACCCAGTCGTGTGATTATGTGAGTGACTTAATAATAATTTAAACAACATAATCATTAACCTCTACATACACATAAACATGTACACATAAAAGTCACACGACAGTCTTATCTCGGATCCGGTCGACGATCAACTGATGAATACGTCTGAAAGCTGCCCGCTGAGTCATGGCCGACGCGGGTAATTAGCGATATTCTAGTTTAGCCTATACCACTGAACTACAGATAATATATACCTACCTACACTGAACATAGCTCTGTCTGGATACTGAATAGTACATCTTAATGTAACCAAACGTGTTCGGAGCCAAATTAAGCGCCAAAGCTCATAAGAATGTCGTACCTTCTTGAATTTTAAATCAGTTTTTGCACTTCACATTCCATCCTAGTAATTTTTACTATTAATTTATATTTCTTCTGATATTTATCAAAAGTTATTTTTGTCATAGTGTCTGCATACACACACTATGACAAAAAAACTTCTATGAAATCCATTAATTTATTTTCATTAACGTCCTCATTAGAAGCCTTTCGTAATATTATCAAGAGATCAATTTCCGTCTTTCTACTCATGTGTCAATACTATGTAATTATGGTGCGTGATTTAGGAATATTGGCTAAATGCCTTATTTTAGCCGAAAAAATTGATTAATCTTCACTTTATTATAAAACTGGACAATCCTAGTACAATCACAATGCTCCTTGAAGTAACTTCAACACGCTTTTTTTCTGCTATACAAAAGGGCATACCTACCAATTAATGAATGAACCTATGTACCTATGTACTCACACGTGTTATCACAATAACACGTGTGAGTAACCTACAGGCTAAAGAAGTATACATTGCAACCAACAACCAACGTTACACAATGAAGTTGAGAAAAAAATTAGCTTTTAGATTATATTTAATAATGTTATTGTAAAGAGTGGAGAGAATCACACCGAAATTAAAAGCTAGTTATTTTATCGCACTGGATTCAACTTATCTTGCTATATAAAACCTGCCCTTTTATTACTACTTATTTACGCATTGAAAGACGTCACTAATAGGCAAGGCATTTAAATTGAATTCAGTGTATTTTCAAACCGCTCACCTTCCGGTGGCAACTCGTCAGACGAGTCGCGGATCGCGAGACGGACAACGATAATATCTTATACGCATTTACCTCATTTATTTTACACTAGCTTTTCCTGCGACTTCACCTGCACGCACATAGGCTTTTTATCCTACAAGAATATTTTACTTTTGTATTTTATAAGATTTCCTCGACATTGACTTTTTCGTCAAACTTCATAAAGTGCTGAACAGTACATAAATTAAAAAGAGCAGACTGTTCATATTTACTTCATATACATTAGACATATAAGATACTAGCTTTCCGCCCGCGGCTTCGCCCGCGCAGTCAAAGAAAAACCCGCATAGTTCCCGTTCCCGTGGGATTTCCGTGATAAAACCTATCCTATGTCCCGGGGTAAAAAGTAGCCTATGTCCTTTCTCGGGTATCAAAATATCTCTATACCAAATTTCATGCAAATTGGTTCAGTAGTTAAGGCGTGATTGAGTAACAGACAGACAGACAGAGTTACTTTCGCATTTATAATATTAGTATGGATTGTAAGACATGAGTATCTTTGCAAATCATTAAAACTACGCAATTGATTTTGATGCGCTTTTTTTAATAGATAAAGTGATTCTTGAAGAAGGATTTATTATATAATTTAATAGGTTTCAGACAAAGCGGACGAAGCCGCGGAAAGCTAGTAATTTGTAATATCCATTCTTGTAGAATTCTACGAATTCCTATTATAGAAGATCGTCTGTTTTAGGAATAAAATATAATAGAATATAGTCAAATTAGGTCGACAGTAGTACCTACCCTATTATATTAATTTATATTGATAGAATTACAGGAATTACCACGTAAATTCTAAGAAGTCTACGCCATTTATTATTATTCCGTGTAAGCCATGCTTATAAAAATATTTTGCTTGAGACTCAGCTAATATTTATCAATGTAAGTAAATTTAACGTCGATCCGATTGTGTGTGGTGACCCTATCAGTTCTATAGTTACTCTTTTTATAGTGTGTAACTCTATAGGTTTATATGTTATACATATTACTAGCAGGTGAAAAAATATTTGAAATCCGGTCTGTAGATCCAGAGGTTACGGCGTCACAAACACACAGTTTTTTCTCTGTATAATATTTCTTGCTGAGTACAGAAGAAGAGTTACATCGCGAAGTATCGCGATTTAAAAATTGTATACTTCTATAGCTCATGTCTTATTCTGATGCATAACCTAACCAGGAGGATTTTCGTGAAAGAGTAACAAAAATCAATCCATCTTCACACACTTACATATTTATTATATCAGCAGTAGAACTTATTATAGATAAACTAGCGGTCCGCCCCGGCTTCGCCCGTGGTACCTACATATTTAAACTATCCTATCTCTCAAGTTGGATCGAACTGCACATGGTGTGCGAATTTTATTATAATCGGTTAAGTGGTTTACGAGTCCACTGAGGACAAACATTGTGACACGAGATATTTTAAGATTACTTCAGAACAATCAATTTTTTTACTAATTACTAAATAAACTACTAAGTAAATAATACAAATACACATGAATAGCTACTAATAATATTACTTACTTGAACCTGCTGCAGATAATCTCACGGTCAGGTGGTGCGCTGATAAGGGCCTGATAAGAACGCATTCACAATAGCTTCGCTGACGCATACGCAAATAAAAAAAAACAAATCCTGAATAAAAGTAAATATTTTTCATCCATATCAGGAATTTGGGAACTGCTTTTTAAAAGTGTACGAATTCAGATATATACTAGCCATGCTCCGCGGTTTTACCCGCATTGCTCAATGATATAATAATTATATTCCTTCCTCGATAAATGGATAGAACACTGAACAAACTTTTTTTTCAAATCGGACCCGTGGTTCTTGAGTATGGCGCGTTCAAGAAAACAAATAAACAAACAAACTCTTCAGCTTTATTATATTAGAATAGATAGAATAGATTACTTATAATTAGAACAATTACACAAGCTTCTTAAAATTATGTGAGTGCTTTTAGTTTTACCAAATAATATCAATCAGCCACTTTTTATTTCAAGCTAGCTGCCTGATGCCTAGAACCGAATAAATTACGTCTCAAAACACAGTTAATTTATTTATAATATGATGATGCGTACCTAAGTAAAGATTGAAACTCATAATAAAGACCAACTGTCTTACCACAAAAAGCTTTAGACAGGGTTTAACTTTAGGCGCGGGTCAAACACAAGCGGCGCGGGCGCGGGCGTGCCATAAGCGCACCTCTTCAATTTGTTTTGCACCACGTCCTTCTTCTACATTTTGTATGAAAGAACTTTGGAAAGGCGTTGAGACGGCACGCCACGGTTGTGCCACGGTTGCCGCGCCGCTTGTAAGGCCGCGCCGCTTGTGTTTGACCTGCGCCGCTTGTGTTTGACCCGCGCCTTAAGCGCAGGTTCTCCTTAATCTGGTTTTGTCGTATTTCACATAGACAACTATTAAAGTGACAGATCCCTGGTTTAAAGGTAGACTGCGTTTAAGTTGTTTTGTGGTAAAATCACAATATTCTATAACTCGCTCACTACAATAAAAAGAGCGTCACGTCATACGTGTCTTGTAATCAGCGAATAGTTTTGTTATCTTTTATTGTATTTACAATCTATTCGCACAAAAATCCTTTCCCCGCAATGGTGAGCGGCGACTGGTGACTCAACACTTCCTTGCGCTATAAATGTAAAGATGTTTATACACTGTCAAATTCTGTTCTAATTATTTTACCTCTCAAGCGAAATGAAAATATTTGAGAATTATTAGATATCTGTGTATTTTACGTTTTCGCTAGTTGCTGATTCTAAACTACTACTAAATATAAAGATTGTATGTAAATATTCGATTTCAGTATACCTTAACTGTTAAATCGGTACAGACCATGAATCTGAGTTTAGAAATAGATGCTCATATTCAAATTTAAAAAAAAACAAGCACGTAACCTGAAAGACGAAATAAGTTTCAGCGTACGCGATCCACGCGTGAATAGTAAATTATATTTCTATTTTCTAGTAATATAATTTAAATTATACTAGGTATTTCTGAACGAATTATATCTGTGTTCTTGTTTCTTTATTTTTTTTTCTTTCGTTTTGATGAAAAAAAATCTGTACATTATCTAGCTAATGTACACTAACCCTAACACCAAAATTATCGGCTGCCAGCAATTAACACCGCATAGCGTTATCAACATAGGGATCTCACATGCAATCGCGGGACACACCACTTTTTTAATTACCCGCAAACGATTAAGCCGGCACCGAACGTTTGCGCCGCAAAAAGCTGAAGATGTAATTATTTTTTATGTACATTTTCCTTTTTACCAATCGATTGTAATGTTCTGAAGGTGTAATGTAGGTGAAAAGAAAGTTTTATCGTCTAGCTCTAGGGCTGTATTAAATGTGTGAACTTTGGAAAAGAGAAAAAAAATTTAATGATTCGATATTTTAAAAATGGTAACATTTTAAAATTGACGAAACTAGAAGAATAGGTTTCGTTAAAACACAATGAAATGGTTAAATAATTTAGTAACCAAATCGTTACAAATGAATTAAATTATTATTTAACAATTTCTCTATTCCATCGAACAAAGACCTCAATCAAGGTCTATAAACTATGTATAATAATATAACAAGAAACACCGCGAACAAATATTTCAATCCGACAATTGCATTTCACGACTTAAAAAAAAGTCCTGCATTGTAATGGATACGGAACGCCGCGGTTTCTAAGAAGGACTTTTTAAGAAACAATGGCAGCAAGGCATCGGCAACATGAGCCTGTCATTCAGAGTTTGACACCGTCCGCGCCGTGAGAGTACTTTGATTCTGCGCTTCCGGCAACCCTTGCTATTCCCACGAGTGGCAGCCGCGTTTCTGCGCGCGAATTGTTCGACTGCGTAGGGCTGTCACCCGTTTGAAATCTGCAAGCTTAGATGTGTAGCGGCTTAAATATTGGCCACGTATGTCATATAATCATACTATATTTGTCTTACTGCCTTTCAAAACTTTATTTAGTTAACGAGTTTTTTTAAGTTTTACGTTATATATTTGTAATAGATGAAATATAAAACAATACGAGATAGAATTGTGAACATATCTGAAACATTTCTCATTGTTTTAAATTCTATGAATTAGTGTAAAATGTACAACATAGATATCACATAAGAAACTTTTAAATAAATATTACAAAAAAAATCAACTTTCAAAGAAGTGGCAACCCTACGTGCCGCGACTTGTACTCTAATTGCAATGCCCCATTGTGCCTGTAACGATAGCAGCGACTCCGCGATGCCAAAAAACCCATCCTTTGTTGAAATGGTCGGTCACATTTAACTAGCGCAGGTAAAAATGCTCCGCTCGACGGTCCCTAGATCTTTATCACTTATTCTTATTATTTCGCTGCGGATAGTCTAATCTCTCAGTACTGAGTCAGACATATGGCACGGATAAAAGATTAGTCTGAGGAATACGCATCACTATCTGCAATCTCGCATAGGAATGCCTTATCGTGAATGATTGTTGTGAGTGGCTGTGACGTAATTACCGCGTGCTGATAATGTAATACTATATACTAGAGTCTAGAATCGCGTGGTATTTACCCGCACTCCTATTGGTCTTAGCGTGATATGAACAGCTTATAGTCTTCTTCGATAAATAATTAACACTGAAAGTATTTTCAAATTGGATACGTAAATCCTGAGATTAGCGGGTTCAGTCAAACATACAAACAAACTCTTCAGCTGAATAAAATTAGTACCTATAGCTTATAGTGGATACCTAGCTGTTATACAAAGTCGTAATAATTATATCCTCTTTTATCCCTTTGCATTTGAAGAGCAGCATTACTATGAGGCTCGCGCTTGTTATAAGTATAACCATAATATAAAATAATAAATAATATAATATTATCTTGTAGTCGCTCACATTTGTAGAGGTGTATAGCTAGCAGAGGCAAAAAGCAAACATAATGCGTATATTTATTGTTTTTCCCCTTATCAAAAGACAAAAACCCTATCAATAAACACTAGCTTATGTCTCGCAACATTCAATCGAATAAGACAATCACCTTTAGAAGTTATTGCACATCCTTATCGATAAGGAAATCCGATAAAATATGGCTCAATAGACAATAATATTACCGAAATACGCGCAAATATTTATTCAAGATGGAATTGAAAAAAAAACTAGTAAACACAACGTTCATTTCAAGTAGAATATAAGATCCTCATTATTTGCAATAACATGTAAAGAGCGTAGAAAAAAAATTGTGTGCGTGTACTAGTGTACACACGTAAGAAGTGAAACTTCTTTATGACCTTATTTTTCAAAAAATAATTTACCATTTGCAACTTTACAGAATTACGTCGAATCACGCGTGGTAGGGATAAGAAAAAGATGGCGCGTAACGGAAAAATGTCACGCGTAACGAAAAAATGTTACACTAAATTTTTTTCCAACCCCGATAAAGAAGTTTCACTTCAATAATATTCTATGTGCATGATGGCACTCGATACAATCTTTCTCTGATAATACTAACAATCTTTCTTCATGTTATATGTATTAATTTACTAGCGGTCCGCCCCGGCTTCGCCCATCTTACATGTTTATGTTTTCTTTCCATAAGAACCATCCTCATACTTCAAGGAGTATTATAAAAAAAGAATTAACAAAATCGGTTCAGCTGTTCTCGAGATTTGCTTAGCGTTTCATTTTCATATTATAGATTTCTGTACAATTTTACGCTACATATTCCATTTATTGCCATAATACATAATACATATCCATCATTAAACTAAAACAAGCGCTTAATATCAATAGATCGCCAACAATGCCGCCTGCATTACGCGATAAAACGCGTCACAAAAGAGTGCCTTGCAAACTGATGATTTGAGACGGGGAATAATGACCCCGCACCCTCCGAGCTCCTCTGAGCCAGCGAGGACATCTCCCCGCCCTTGAGGGCTTCGAGTGCGAAGGGCTGCAGGCCTGGCTGCGACTCGATTATGTAACTATAGTGTCGAGAAATTTCCATCTGACGTGCATAATACCACACATAATACGTTGTTCTATCCATGTTTTAATTTCGAACTTCGTGTGATTTCAATGCGCATACAAAACTAAAGGATTATACGATTAAGGGCTGATTTTTCAATGCTTGGATAAAACTTATTACGGATTAGGTAATTCGTAAAATCATTCTATTATTTACTGCTAAAGCACCCATAAAATATTTCATAACTTAAAAGTGGTAGGTCTATTAATTTTAAATTTTAATAATACATACTTACATCTCAAGTCCACGCTTGCAATATTGTTGCGAAGACACATCTATATAGAGTTGTTACTACCTAGTAACATCGCGTCGAAAAGTCAATCTCATGACACGGTACAGTCGCGCGCAGCTTATTACTGGCAGGAAATAGTCGCGAGCGTCCACTCATTTACATGCAGTTGCGCAGCCGCCGCTCGTCACCGGCTCGCCGCGGCCGATCGCGCGGCGAACATTAGCGGACATTGATGTATGAAAACATGAAGCGACGAGTACAAAAGTAATATTTCCTTTTGGATGTAAAAACTGTACGAAATGTTCTACATAAAGGATTTACATAATAACGTGGTAACAATATAACTTTGTAAAATAAAGATCGATTTACAAAAATAAAGGTAAAACAAATAAAAATTTATTATTGTACAAAGGCACTTCTGTTTTTTTTTTTAAACCCAGGCTAATATTATATCCACGAAACATCATCATAGTATTTTATTAAGAATTAGACATGATCTCTTTACTTTGATAATTTTGCTACGTTAGACCTGTTACAACTTGTTACACACAAATCTTTGTAACGAGATATCATTTACAACTTTCGAGATATTGGAGTTAACAAATAACAATGTGACGCACAATCGGCATTGTTCCACAGTCCACAATGTATAGTTTTATATTATCTGTGCACCAGCTAACCACGTACAAAACGCGGCGCATCCAGCGACTTACATCCGAGCGAGTACCTGCGCGCTCATTATCGCGGCTACCTGCACCGAGCGCGGCCTACAATTACCCGCCGCCAAGGTTTTTTCCGCGACTGTACCAATTTTTACTGTTCCAAGTATTATTCTCTTTTCAACTCACGGATTTGTATAGCTTGAATAATCTAGTCCGCGCCAGTTACACGACCGTCGACGTTTTACGACCGATTCTTATTCACATTGTAATTAAGAGCTTAGGGACGTACAATGCTTTCGAAATTTTACTTCCCGGTATTAATTACTTGTCTTATCATATTCAAATGTTTCCTTTGAAAATTTTCAATGCTAGCTTGATGACTAATATGTTTGTTTACAACTTGCGGGTGAATATTTTTAAAACACGATTAGTTCATAACTTCATACTCAGCTATCAAATTGTACTTTTTAAAAGCAGAAGTTTAATAACTGCGCTGACAACCATAAACAAGATCATCATTATTTTATAAAAAAAACATAGTACCTATCTAATTAAAACATTTCTTAACAAATTAGGATGAAAGTTTTGAAGTACCTCTGATCTATGAATAATCTTATCGTAAAGGTTATTATGTAATAGGCATGACGACAGTATCCATAAATGATCGTATTAGTGTTTTTAAGGGAAAATGTATCATAAATAAATTAAATATAGTGACTTAGAAATCTTAAAAACATTAAGATTAATGAGATTATCAATAAAATAAAACATTGAAATTCTGCAGTTCGCCATTTTGACTAAAACACGCGTGACGTCACGCTTAAGTAAACAACTCACGTCAGATGTGTTTTGTTGTTATGAATATGTTGAGAATGCGCATTTTTATTTATTTTCTATTGTTTCACCTATGCTTTATCGACTCAGAACAGAAATATAATTGCGAATTCACGAATACGTGGTTCGGGATTCTCCGCGCCAACTTTATACAATCATTTCTTATTATTTTCTCGCTTGAAATAATAACTAACACATTTTTGAGCATTATTTTTATGTGGATTCACACTGCAATACTGCACACCACTTATAAACTTTGAAATTCGTTTCTATAACACATATTACATAAATATTTTTTTAATTTTCTTCGCAATGCGTACAAATAATTACGTATTTACTAAAGAGTGACGTCACGCCTACGCCATGACACCTGTGAGCTGTTTTGGCACAGTTAATAAATATTTTTTGAAAAATGGCTTTTATCTTCGCTAAATTTAAGTATATTACCGAAATATAGGGTTTTTCTTGTATAGTAAACGTATACACACATTATGGAAGAGGATTTCAAAAGGGAACTATATTTTCTATCACCAAAATTTATATTTGTCATCAAGTTGTATCACCTAATAAATAGATCTATCACCACGAAATATATTCGTTCTCAGATAAACAAAAATTGTTCCCAGGTATGAATTATCAAATTAATGTTAATATATGTGTAAAATAAGAGATCGATAACCAATAAAATTATATTGCATTACATGAATATAAACTTCGTTCTTATAATAACAGTTTTGTTACTTAAATAATAGCTCTGTGCTCAGAATGGTAGACCTGTCACCAAATAAATCGATTATCGATCCCTGACTGCGACTCCTTTTTATTTGATATTTTGTCACCAATACAGTAGTAACATTTTATTTTGTTCAGATATTAAATTAATAGTATTCGTTACCAATTTAATACATCAATTTATAATTTTAATGAAAAAATGATCAAAGGGGCGGAGACAAATTGGCGCGCTTTAAAAATTGACCAATGATGACCAAATGATTATTCAGTGGTTATCATTTTTAAGAATAAATATTGATTATTTTAACTTTAATTAAGTGTTTTATCTACTATTCTGCTAGCCATAAGCCAGCTATTTTAAACCAGTGCTGATTGTTCAGTGGTAATTATTTTAAACAATAAATATTGATTATTTTGACTTTAATTGTTTTTGTTTTATTTACTACTCTGCTAAAAATTTTATTTAAATATAATTTATACTACCAGTGGTTTAGAACCTTGGGAGTCTAGTTAAGTAGCAGAATCTTTTGGTTGAAACGATGATGACAACCCTAATTTTTTATTTGAACTTAATGCAATTTTCTAGTAACATAATATGATTTATTGGTGATCTCTTTAAATTAGTTTGCTTAAATACTTATTAGGACACACCTATTATAATACATACAAAAACATTTATTTGGTACTAGACCTTATATCTCAGGATTTTAGGTGATTTATTGTGGAACTGATTTTGCATTGTTTGGTGACTACATTTTGGTGACAGATCTACTATTTTGAGGACAAACCCTATTATTTAAGAAACACAAAACTAATTAAATTGGTGATAGCTTAAATGATACCCATTTCAAAATCTTTCGTCATGCCTATTGGGATTGCAATTCGCAACAGATGTAATATGAAATTTACAGATGGTGATACCTACTTCTGAATATTCGTTTGTTAAAATCATAATGTAATTTATCTGGAAGTACTATTAGGGTCTAGGGCTATTATATGCAACAATAATATTGTGATTTAGTTTTGACAAACTTTATTTTAAATTTTTGCAAATTTTACTACATTTAGCACGCATTTCGAAAGTCCACCATCACAGTGACCGTAATACCGCGACTTCGCTGCGAACACATGAAACGATGTCATTGAACGAAAGCAAATAACATCCTGCTATCAGCTTATGACATTCTAATTCCCGTCCACGATCCGTCGAGATTATTTACGCCGTCACGTTTTCCTTCTGATTCACCGCGGCTCGTGAATAGAAATTCCTGATTTCGCTCGTAAACACGCGTAGGAAGGTCGCGTCGGTGGGTAGGTAGTAGCGCAGTAAACAGATAACGAACAGTATGGAAACTAAGTACCAAAAGCTCGAAACGGCACACACAAACATACCATATCTTCTACTTGTTATTACGCCGACGAGACTCGTACGTAATAACTAGTAGAAGATATTATATAAAAACCCTCAAGCTTCAATGGTGCGTTGATAATTATTTGATAGAAAAGGCTTTAAGTTGCTGAACTGCTCGTATTCAATTTACTGTGGCATTAGGTACATTCACGCGCAAAAAGCGGCGACTTATCGACGACGAGCCATCGCCCGCTCGTCGCCGCTCGGTGCTTACGAAGCCTCTCAAATTAGCAATAGCAGCGAGTGGGTTCCGTAAAGACGCCGGCGTAGACACGTCCGCAATTACTCGCGCCTCGCTGGAGATTGCTTTATTGTTAGACGAATGTTTTTTCATCTGGGAACCCATTTCAGCGAGCGCGGAACGAGGCGTCAAACTATTTTACATGGACGCTGCGGGCTAGATATTCATGAACTTTGCTTGCTTGAATGTTATATTCGGTTAAACTAAACGTCAAGACCTGAATAATCACTTACCTTTATTACTTGCACAAAGCATAACATTTTCACATATTGAATAAATATTTAAAGCTCTCAAGCAACATTAATATAATAATTCATGAATTACCTACTTATATCAATAAAATAAAGAATAACGCAACAAAAGTATTTATTTCAAGTCGCATCTCGCAAAGCTTTCAATTTATAGAGCGTATATATAACTAGTTAGCGATCCGTCCTTGTTACATTTCAATACCTTTACTCAATCAATCACATATGGATTTACTTTACATTTCAACGACCAACACTTAAAATTTCTACGCATCTCAAGAGCGTCCAAAAACCTGGGAACTACAAATCAGACCCGAGATTGTTAAAACGGCCCAACATGTGTTTCAAATAGTTAACAATATAACTAGGTGGATGCACTAAATACCATGACGGCCATGACCAGCGATCCGATTATACGCGATTCCGGGAACGCTCATTCTTTATCTGACAAAACTCCGCAGCGTTCACGAAAAGCTAAGCACGTACCCGTAATAACTCGTAATAAGCGATAACAAAAGATGCAGCGTCCTTTTCAATTAGTTTTTACGATAATGATTTACAGCGGCCGACCGGCAGCGGCGGCGCGTTGGGCCGCGGCCATGATGGGGCGCGCAGCGACGGTATTTTCTCTTGTTTCAAACATATAATTAAGAAAGAAATTATGTGAACTAACAGTTCTAAATCATAGGAATCTAGAGCTAATATTTATTTATAATTACAAGCAATGAAAAAGTTACATTTAAGTTTACATTTTTTAAGTAACCACAATAAAACGTAATAAATGTTAATGTTATCATGAATCATGATATATATTTAATCTAAGACCTGTTTATTGAACTGCAATTTCAGAGCGACTAGTGTTAGTTAGCTATGTACAAATCATAACTACCAATAAAGAGCATATTTAAAGATGCCATTGACTCCTCACTCTCAACATATCCATCGAATCAATCCACCCCAACAACTATAATACTAGCTTTACAATTCGAACATCTTCAATAGCAACAGAGCAAATATTTTTTCATTTCCGTCGCACGTTCGCACAGAACATTCGTCATTGTGCACACGACCGCTGCGCCGGCGGCCGGCGGGTGACGGCAGTGACGGTGATCGCCGCGGCCGCTTCCCGGAACACGACAATGGCGGAGGCACGCCGTATCGCCCCCGACGCTTTGTTTACCACTAATAATAATATCTTCGCGCCCTCGACGCGCCGCGCCGCTAATGACGTCACGTAATGCGCTTCAATGAGACCTTATGTACCGAACGCCGATCGATAATCAGTTTCGTGGAAAGCGCGGGTCGTTTCGTATATAATGACCGCTGAAAAGAGTTCTTGGTACAAAAAATTCGAACTATTTTATTACCTTCTACGTCATAAATTCTTTAATCTATTGGTACTTAACTAGAGCTTGAAAGTTTGTTTTGTTCAACGCAAGGTTCAACGCGATATTCTGTATCACTAGCTGTAAAAGGCTTATACAACCTTTTTAGTTTAATTACGACATGTGACTACAGTTCTTGAAAATAATAAAACGATCCGTAATTGTATCCTACACACTTAATTACATTCGACGTGAATGAAACGAGCTTTTAATTCATACAATAAAGTTGGTCCAACACATCATATAGCAATAAACTCCATACGAATTTCATATTCCCCACTCCCTGTCTGCAGACCTGTTGCTCTACACTTCTACGGTCTCTCGTTTAATATTTAAACAGTTTTATAACTATCGATATATTATCTTAAGTTTTCACCCATTTGTTATTTTGTTGTGTTGTGTCGTGATGCGACACAGCGTTATTGGACCCTTATATTTTGTTGTTTGCGCCTGGGAAGCAAAACAACAAAGAAGTCTGTGCGCTTGTAGACTGAAGATATAATACTAGCTTTATTCGCGGTTTCGCACGGGTAATTTTATTGTTGCATATAATTCATTTGACATTCATAGGTGATCGGCAAATGATGTGAAACTTAATGATGTCGTAACATAAAAGTGTTTAGTTTTGTATGCAGGTTTAAAATTTACTCAACTTTTCAATAATGAATCTCTTAGAACTATTTTCAAAGTTAGCTAGTAAGCAAATAAGATCTGATTTTGCGCCTATGTCGCATCACACAAGATGTAACACGACATCGACACACTGTCATATTCCGGTCTTACATGGGTCTTACACTCTCTGACGCTTTTGTTTACCACGAATTGTTCAATATCTGCGCATACTATAAAGCAAATGTGAACCACATTTTGTCCAAAACGAAAAGGAACAGTCGAATGACCCTTCCATCTATTGTCTATGAGGAAACGTAAAAAATGCACTCACAAAATTATCGCCTTGCGTCACGTCTTGTTTAGAAAATTACAATGCAAAGGGTGCGTTTAGAATGGCTTTGTTAAAATAATAACAAGCATGTCTTGTGTATTGTTTATTTTTGACGTTCCAAGTTTATTAGTAAGGAAATTCAATAGTTAAATTAAATTCAATTCAGCTAACCTCGTGTTATGCAGTTGGAACATGAAAAAATGAATCCCTAAAAGGTTCAGTGACAAACTGACAACCGACATGTAAGAACATAAAAGTAAAGCATTTTATCGCTGTTTTATACTCGTCCACGTTTTATTACCAAAAACTGACCTCTAAATTAACATCCGAACAAAATAAATCGAATTCAACTCTTCACCGAGATTTTTGCAATTTTAGATAGTCTCTTCAGAACTGATACTATAGAGAAGAAAGATAATATGCTGTTTTTTTTATATTCAGGGTTAGTTTAAAAAGTTCTAAATATTGCATTGAAATAACCTACAATGAAACAAAAATAAATTAA